>PVHP010011978.1:0-44039 GCA_004024765.1 Zapus hudsonius
TGGCAGGGAACATGTATTCAACAAAGATGCTCACCTTGTGATGGCCAGGGAGAGGGAAGGAACTGAGGACACTCCCACAGGGATGCACTTCCTCCACATCCCTTGGTCAGGCTTTTTCTCACGTGGCCTTTGGGAGAGAGACATTCAGAAAACAGAAAGTGGAAAGAGAGGCACTTGGGTGGACTGGTACAAGTGGGGGACTGGCAGAGGGGTGCGGGAGAGCAGGGGAGGAGGAACAACCAAAACAAAATATGTATGAACAAGTCAAAATGAAACGCATTACTTTGTATGCTAATTAAAAAACAAATTATGAGACTGAGAGCCGTGGTGGGGGAGACTGTCCGGAGGCATGGCACCCATCAGTAACAACACACTTGGGCCAGGAAGACCGGGATGAGTACTAAGATATACAGGATCCCTTGCCACAAGGACTAATACAGACAGCCCACGGAGGAGGATATACAACTGATCAGGGATGGGGAGGGGGGGAACTGGGGAATTCGGGATAACAACGCATGGTTTGCCCACTAAATAATGTAACTCATTATGGACAATAAATATATATTAAAAAAATTAAAAATGAAAGTTCACCTTCTCAACTTGATTTTCTCTTATCTGACTTCCATGCTGCATTCTCCTAGGTCCTGGTAGGACTAACCTTAACATCGAAGAAGCTCAGCTCAAAGCTCCGTGGACCAAACCCGTTCTCCTTCTTCACTTGACTCAATGCCTTCAATTACACCCCCAGAGGGAGTCAGAATAGGCTCCGCCATATACAGAGAGCCCTGCTCAGTGTCTCACATGGGGAGAGGGGAGGAAAGGGGGAGGAAAGGGGGATGAAAGTTTTCCAGCCATCACTAGAGAGAAATTAGTTTATGATAAATTGCACTGTAAGATGAGAACCTCAGCCCCAGCAGGTGAGGATATGGGACAAGGAGAAAGGGGAGAGTCAGGAAGGCATAGAGCAGAGGATGCATCAGGATTGAATCAAATCTCCCTCAAGAGACCGAAGAGCCTCCAACGCATCCCACCCAGCCTAGTGGGGCTCCGAGTCACCAACTAGAAAACACAACATCCTCTTCTTTCTCTCACTCTTGGCTCTTACCACTCAACTTCCAACTCGAGTGCATGCTTCAATTGTTAATGATTTATGTCTAATACCAAAAGGGCTGGGGAGATACCTCAATGGGCCAAGTGCTTGCTTAGCAAGCATGAAGACCCTAGTACCCACATAAAAATTCTGGGTTTGGTGGTGCACAGTTATAATCTCAGCATTGGAGAGGTGGAGATAGGGGGATCTCTGGAGATCAGTGGCCAGACAATCTAGCCCAACTGGTAAGTTCTGGGCCAATGAAAGATCCTATCTCAAAGAAGTAGGTAGCATTCCCAAGAATGATACCCGAGGTTGTTCTCTGGCTTCCACAAGTAAGTACACAGAGGTGCATACTTACCCTCACAAATAGAGCATCTGCACGTGCACACACACACACACACACACACACACACACACACACACAAAAGCACACACACATATATAGAAAAACACATAAAATCAAAAACATGACTGTTTACACATCAATAATTTCATTGCAACACTATATGCAATAAATTGCAACCATAAATGCAAGTACTTGTGTGTGTGTGTGTGTGTGTGTGTGTGTGTGTGTGTGTGTGTGTACATATTCACATGCTTCTTCTGGGAACTGAGACTAGGCCTCATAAATACTAGGCAAGTACGCTTCTGCTAAACTACATCCCATCCCTGTTAGTTTTGATTTGTAGTTTTGCATCTTCATTTTACAGCAAAAGGTTTTTCCACTTCGTGCTGTATTTCTATACAAGTTCATATAGAGCTAATTCATGCTTAATAATTACTTGATTATGTTTTAATCCTATAATTTGTTTAGTCCCTGTAGATGAACTCTGGTTATGTGCAGTTTTAATCTACTACAAACAGTGCCTTAGTGAACACCACATATTATATAAACATGTTTCGTGTATGTCTGGAGAAATTGTTAGCAATAAAGTTTTTATTTGGTTGTGTGTACATGCAATAAAATTATGTCAAAAACCTGTTCACTTTATGTTCGGAAGACTAATGGCAAGTTTTCCTATAGTGAAATTATAATACTTTATTCTCTCTTCTACCGTATTAGAGTCCAGATTTATTTTCTTTTAATATTTCAATAGGACTCCAAACTTTTTATCTTTTATCTTTATGAGAAGTAAATCACGGCACCTCATTCACTTTTGATTTATATCTTCAGAAATGAGTGAGGCCTTTCATTGATCCAGCTTTCTATAAATTGTCTTCTCATTGCTTATTGTTATTTTTCTACTTGGCATGTACCACTTTTATTGGATTGATCTGAATAACTTATAAATCAAATCATTCTATAAGTGTGGTAAGATGCTTTCTCTTAATGTTTTGAGGTTGTTTGTATTTTAGCATAAACATTTTTTCTTTTTAAATAAATTATATCTTTATTATCCTAGATTTAGATACACTGAGTGAACAAATAGTGTGATGATGATTTTTAACTTTTCCATTATGTATAACTTTAGGAAAATGAAAATGCCTCAGTTGTATAACTACCTACCTGCCAGGCATATCTTCATTTTTATATTTGAAGTTATATCTCACTTTCTGCTTAAAAAAAGGTTTGCACTTAAAAAATTAAAAGCCCTTAAAAATAGCAGGCTTCCAGAGTGGAAAGGACATGTTCTTAGTGGTGTTGGGATCCTGGAGGCTCAGGCGCTGAGGAGTGAACAGCTAAAGAGCTAAAAAGATTAGCCGCCCCTCACCCTTGGCCCTCAGTAACTATATATGGGGATGGGGGCTGTCTCTGGAAGAGATCAGCACAACTCTGTAAGATGGGAGAGACAATTGGATGGCACTGGGGCAGATGCTGAATTTCAGATCCGCAGCTGCAGCAAGGCGACTGTGTGAAGTAGGTGTGGGATGAGGAGCCCCTTGAGGTGCAAGTGGCTGGCAGAGATCAATTTAAGATTTCTCTTCTAAGCCTTTCCCTGAGTATCTCCTAATACCATTGCTACCTAAGTAGTTCCCTGGGCTTCTTCATAATGTGGGCATAGATGATGGAGGGCATCACCTAAAGGGAGACATAGACACAGTGAGGCAGGGCATGTGCTGTCTTCTCTAACAGCATCGCAAGGCACGAAGCACCAGTCCTGCCAAATTGCATTGGTCAAAGCCTTTCCAAAGTTCCTTCAAAGTTCCAGAGGAGAGAGTAAAGAGCCTTCACCTTGATGGAGAAGCTAATATCTCATCATGAGAGGAGCATTTGGAATGGGATCTAAACTCACATGACCCCTTTTAGACCAGGCAGTCTCCCGTGGGCTAGCATTCTCGTTGCAGGCAGCAGGTAAGGAGGTTCCTCTGAAAACACACACACACACACACACACACACACACACACACACACACACACACACACACTTATCCATAAGCCTAGCTACCATGGGGCACAGACTAAAGAGGCTTTATTAAGTTAGATTTCAATTAACATAGGATTACGGGGTCCTTCTACAATGTTGGCCCATGGCTTGCAAAGCATTCATTGAGCTGCAGTCTGACAACCATTTAAAGGATGTTTAAAAGAAAAAAAAGTCTAAGAGTCAAAACTGAAGGTGCAAATTGCAAATGCTTCCCTTCTGCAATGACAAGGGTACAGTTTCCGTTAAACAGCCAACGGAGCTGCTCGGGAATCAATGAGCGGCCGGCTGGCAACATCCTAAATCCTCACAGTAACAATTAAATCAGACACTTCGGGCACTTTATCTGAGACACTCCAGTAGTGCTTTATTCTTCATGGCATGATTCAGAAACTCTCAGCAGGTGACAAGCAGATTTGGGAGGATCATCAGTTCAGCTTTCTCGGCACTTTCTCCAGACATAATTCAATATGTTATATTCAAGCCAGTGTCAAGGCAATGGGTGAAAATGAATAGGTTTCCAAAACTGTAATCCATGCCATCAGAAAGCCAAGGAGTTCACTGGCTCCCCAACAATTTATGACTAACTTACTCCTGAAAAATCATTCATTCATAAGTTACCAAGGGCTGTGCATCTCTGTGTCCTGAGAGCAGAAAGCCTTAAGATCACCCACTTCATTACATGTGATCCTTATTCAATTAAAGCAAACATATTTTCCTGAGATCAGTTTTTATAACATATAGTTGTTTGATAAGTAATAAAAAAGAAATAGTAAAACTCCCTAATTTTCAGAGTACTGTCTATAGTGTTAAAGATGCAATGAGTCTGACCAACATAAAGTCCCAGCTAGACTAAGTTTTTGCCAAAACTGAACTGTGAGGTAGACTGCAGACGTACTGACACCAGGCATGGTCACCTCTGCTCACAGCATCCAAAAGCCATGGCTGTGAGCCCCTGAGCAGGGGCTGTGGTATGGATGGGAGGAAGCAGGAAGGGCTATAGCTGGGTAGCAGATAGAGCTGTGTTTGTAGCCTTATTTATCTATTAGCTGGGCAAGCTTGGTGGCTTTCTAAACCTCTCATAAGATCCAGCTTCACTATGGGTGATCTGGCTACGATAGAAACTATTGGACATGCTTAGAACTGACCAGTAAATCAGTGGTCTTAGTAATGGTATTAGCAGTCTCAAGTCTTGTCTGCTGTCCTGTTGCAGTAATCTAGACAGAGTCTAGAGACATACAGTGAGGATTAGAGTCAATGTCCAATGTCCCCAAAATGACTCTGGGCCAAGTACTAGCTCTCAGCAGTACATCTGTGAGACATCTAGGGGATCCTGTGAGCCCCTTGGGGGTCAGTGGGAATAATCCACAGTGTGCTTCTACCCTCAAGATTGGGGTTGGAAAAAGGCAAGACCAGTTTACATCATTGTTAATGCCCTCTTTGCCAGCTGTGATTTACCTGGAGAAGGAAAGAAAAAGTCATCCACCAGATATTCCCTGGGTCTCAGTGACAGCATGTATCAGAAGGAACCTCTTCAGCCCTTTTGGTTTTGATGCTTAGATCTCTCTCTCTCTCTCTCTCTCTCTCTCTCTCTCTCTCTCTCTCTCTCTCTCTCTCTCTCTCCCCCCCTCAGGCTGATCTTCTATCAGCTTTACCTCATTTGCATTTTGACTAAGGGAAGATGGAAGAATACATAGAGGCCTGTGATCATTCCTTTCTAGTTAGTAGCTGATTGGTGGGAGTTGTAGACTGGTCTTTGGGGCTGCTGAGCCTTCAGGAGGAAACTGGCAGATAGACAGAAGTCACCTGCTCACATGTAGTGTATTTTGCCACTTGCCACTTGAGGCCACCAAGCAGTTAACTGAGACATTTCAACAGAGCACCCTAAGATTCCTCTGGGCCACATCTGTCTCAGTAACAGCCTGCTCTCCCTCTTCAACCTCTTCAGGGTCTCATAGTGTAGAGATAAAAGGACAGCTTGTCTCAGAGGTTTCTGGAGATGGTGCCATGTATGTGCAGAACTTTCTGGATCAGCCTATGCACATCGGCCCCACTGAGGTCGAGGTGACACAGGGGAAATTCTGTTATACAGAACATTGGCAGGCAGGACGACACAAGACATCTCTGTGAGATGTTGGTGCTTAGCACTGACATCTGTCCTCACCCAAAGATAGAGCTCCTGGAGGGTGGATCTGGTTACTAATGGAGTGTCTTCAGCTAGCAGGGAAGGCCACAGAGCCATGGCAGCACCCCTGCAGGAGTCTGACCTCAGCAGAGGTTTCAGGGCAGAAGATGCCAGCAGAAGTTCTGCCCCTGTTCTCTTCCCCTGATTCATCATGCTGGTACCCCGTTTCCTCTGCAGGAATGTTGTTTTACTCAGAAGTCAAAGATGGTGCACCTACATAGGTTTCTACTCAGAGGAACTCCCCCTCCTTCAGGATGCTTAAGAGCCCCAGACATCATGAAAATTCCCCTTTAAGTTACGATGGGAATCCAGAGCAGTGCTATATGGACACGTGTCTGGGTCCTGTGAAGAGGACGCTGATGCACCTAGTGTTTGTTGTTTTTCTTTCTTGCTTGCTGGATGTCCAGGAGGACTTTTATAAGCTAGCACCAACTACGGAGCCATCTCCCCACTCCTCAGAATGACTTTTGTTTTGTGTTATTTTTAATTATTCAGAGTTTTATTTGGTTTTATCACAAGGTTTATTAAAATATTCAAAATAGGGAAAGTATATGTTCTCTACTAAAACTTATATAGTTCCCAAACTACAGTCAGTTTTATGTTGCTGGGACAAACATCCAACCAGACACAGCTCATAGGAAGAAGAGGTTTATTTAAGGTTTACAGTATGCAAGGGAAACTCCATTAGTGGTGAAAGATGGCTGCTTACTTCCATAGATCCAAGCAGAGAGAAACAGCTGTAGCAAGAAAACACCAACACCAGCAAGCAGGAACCACCAGAGCTCAAACTGCTCTGAGCACACAACTTTGGGCTATTCTCCAGATTTGCCTCCAAACACACCTTAGGACCAGAGTCCAAGATCTGTCCCCAGTGACATGCCTCTGTAGCAGGAATCTACCTGCTAAGAGTTTAAGTTGCAAGCTCCATGTTAGTAAAACACCTGAATCTGTGGGGCCTTCCATTCAAACTATCACACTAGGCAATGTCCTTCTTGCTGTCTTTAGACATCTTGAGGAATGCAGTCCTTGAGCTGGTGACCAGCTACTACTGACTGAGGAAGTCCCTGTCCCACCTCTGCCCATGATATTTGTGTTACTCCCTTCCACCGTTTGGCAATCCTCTTAAGACTTGAAAGAATGAATCTATACTCCTACTTCGTTCTTCAGATGGGGACAGGAATCAGCTTCATAGATGAATGGGAGTTGCCTGGAAAAAGACTGAGGAAACAACTCTGCAATCAAAAGATCTTTAGATGATTCAAAACATGCCATGAAATAATGCAACAGAATGGTGAAAGCCAAAGTGAGACATAGCTTAGGAATGTTGCTCCTCTCAAACAATGCTTGCTCTCTGGGCCACCCAATCTCTCCATGTGGTAAGCATTATGGTCGCATGTATGGGCAAGATCCTGGAGCGCCACCCTTTTTGCAAACGTTAATTCTATATTGTTACGGCCACATTCCTAAGAGAAAATGTTCAAACACTTATTTCTTTTAATATCTCAGCAGCCATTAATCTCCTTTATTTCCTAGAAGTGTTTTATACTGTAACAGTTGCTTGCATCAGCCAAGGATTTCCTGAGCATATCCCATACCTATGCTGAAATTCCACTCTCTTGTAAGAGCTGAATGACATCAGATAAAACATGTCATCCTTACATGTGTAAAATGGGAATAGGTGTGTTACTCATTGGATATTGAGATTGAATAAGGTATCATGAATAAAATGCTTACTTGATGACTTAATGCATAGTAGGTGTTCCATGATGAAGAATGTTTCCAGTGCAGACCATTTTTCTACATTTCTGTAACAGTAATAAAATGTCAATGCTTTTATATTGACTGTGCTTTACCAGCCTCGAGTTTGGAGTCTTTGTAATTCCCTTGGGCTTTAATGCTGCATTTCAGGAACTAGAGTACCAGGTGGACAGATGCTTTCATTCACCTTGGCCTCTTCTGTAACTCCACTCCATCTGTGATGCTCGATACAGGGTGGATAGCATGTATGTCTGCTGACTACATCAATATGTGAATGAACATGGTTATGACTATAAGATCAAATACAAATAATGAAAAATCAGGAACAACAGTATTATTATACATATAAAACTCCACTCCCAAAATAAAGTGATTATTGTTTTGAGACTTTTTATATGACATACTATTAATTGCATCAAACAGTTAATACTTTCCATAATTTAAAGTATTATATTAGTGCATGTTCTGTTTTGTGAGAAAAAATGTTCTAAGATAATTAACTTAAAAAGAGGAAAAGTTTATTCCGGCTGGTCACTTGGCCCTATTGTCTTGGGGCCTGTAGTCATGGCAATATCTTGTTAGCAGGATCACATGGAGGAGAAAGCCACTTAGTCCATAGTTCATAGTGCTGAGAGGAGAGAGAAAGAGAAATATCTTCTTTAAGAGCATACCAAAACTGACCCATTTTCCTATCACCAGGGCCTGCCTCCCAAGGTCCCATCACCTCCCAATAGTGCTCCAGGCTGGAAATCAGGATTGGAAGGTATTCCAGATGCCAACTAGAGCCAGTATAGGTGTATGCAATGTAAGATCAGAGAAAACATTGCCTGCTAACCATGAATATTCATTTACCTCTTGATTGACTCATTCTCTGAAGTGCAGATTTCTGAGGAATTTCTAAATGTGCAGTTTGATTTATATACAAATAAACATTCAGAATATCCTAAAATGAGCAAATTATAGTAAAGAGCATCTTTTTTGATGTTCTGATTAGATGGGATGGTGCTTCCTGGTTGAGAGAGCAAAGATACATTTTACAGTTTAACTTCTACTTAATATTTCTCATTTTTTTTCTGCCTCATAGAAATGGGCTTTTCATTACTAAAATTATTATTATTTTATTATGAAGGAGATTCATTATCCGAGTAAGTATAATTTCTTCAACCACAAAAATCTGACATCATGTAGTGTTTCAAAGCTGAGGGAGGAAAGATCATAACATGAGTCAGTTACAGCTAGATAGGCAATTGTTCCATGGGGAGCAATTTTATGTAAGCAAAAAAAAATAGCCACATGATGACATAATAGGTCATTGATGCATCTCATTTCCTCTCTGTGTGGGGAACCACCAAAGGAAATCTTTAGTACAATGCAAAATAGCATTTTTTCACTTTATGAAAACACTAAGTAATAGTGTTTGAAAGTTAGAATGAATTCTGGAAAAATTGACTTGTTTGACTACGCTTCAACTGTGAAGGGATGAGAGATCTTAGAGTATATAAAAGTCTAGTGAAATAGGAAAGAGCTTTTTTATTAAGCATGTATTATATATGAACAGGCAATCAGCACAGCTTCAGGCCAGGATTGGTATAGCTGCCACACTATTAGCTGGAAAGGCTCCAAGACAAGTTCTGATCTTTGGTGAACTGCATTCACCTACAGACAGTCTGAAAGATGATTTGTAAAAATAGTTCTCACATAATAAATATTTGCATATCTATAAAATATTGGTTCCTGACTCTGGCAGCAAAAACATGGCCATAGATTTTGTGTAAGGTTAGTGAACAGAGAGATGGCCCAAGACTGGTTCCGAGGACATTTTTCAGTCATATATGAAACAAGTGAGAACATGGGCAAGCTTTATAAATTGTTCCTTCTTGCTGTGCTGCAAAACATAAAATAAGTTGGTTAGAGGAAGACTGGTTATTGCTCTAGCTCTTTTAACTGTCTTTCTATCACACTTGGAACATTAAGGACTTGCAAACATTATTTTAAGTTTTTATGTGCTTGGTAAGACTAAACTCACTTTATTATCAAGATAACTGCACAAGAAAGATCTTGTTAGGATTCTCCTTTAGAGACTGAGACAGTATCCCGAGAGAGTTTCCATAGTGTTTTTCCACAGTGTTGAGACTAAGAAGTTCTGAACCTGTCCTTGCTGGTCTCCAGGTCCCTTGCTCCGTCCTCCCCACTTTATAAGGATGCTCAGGCCCTGCATGAAGGCTTGTTCACCTGGCTCCCATCAATGAACCTGCTCCTGAAGTTAATTTTTTTTTTCTGTGATATCTTTTAGAAATCCAGTAGCTATTAAGAAAACAGATATTGACAACCTCTTTTTCTGTATCATCCCTTGACCCTTGCAAACCGTCTTTCATACCTCTTTCCATTCCCTTTCCTTCTTCTCTCAAACACAAATGTGGACTAGCTTTATAAAGTGTGCACACAATGTGTGCGCCCAAGGAAATGACTGCCACATGCTCTGCAGGGTGTCATATGGCCCTTGTACCTTTTCCTGTTGAATTCATACCCTCCAGTCTTTCTGTATTTTCTATCAGTGATTTTCATCAGCTCCCCTGGGCAGCTTGCCTAGTGCTAGTGCCTACTAAATCAAACTTGCCTTTGACAGATAATTTGTATAATTTATTGGGATGTTAGAGTCTCAAAAAATGTTTTTATATCTCTAGTGACTTGGTATTAAACTGGATGGTGATGGGCCAGAAAATTATTCTTCCAGCCCTGCAGAAGTGACTGTGTATCTCTCACCACGATTAACTTGGAGGCAGCTTAAACACTGTGTGTGACTCTCCACACAGTTTGCTGTCAACCCATTCTGAAATAATTATAGCAACCTGCAGACGGATGTGTACCCTGTTCAGTGGGTGGCAGATCAGTTTCTGAACACATTTCTACATGAAGCAGATTCCTAGCCAGGCTTGTATTTCTTAAATATTCTTTCTAGTAAACAGCATCATCTAACAGCTTCACATGCCTGTCAGGAGAAAAACGTGTGTGTGTGTGGTGTGTGTGTGTGTGTGTGTGTGTGTGTGTGTGTGTGTGTGTGTGTGTGTGTGTAGGGGGGGAGTGCCCATCTACTTTTGTTATTATTGTATCATCTCAAATTTCCTCATCTCAAAAGAAATACTGATGCAATCACATATAATCAAGACATTTGGTGATCATTTAATTTCAGAGAAAATGGTCATCTGGTTCATGTGATTAATAAGAAGCTGGTGATATTTTTGTCTCTGCAAAATTGCAGTCTCTGGGTTATAACCCAAGTTCAATTTTTAAAATGTGAATTTTGATTATGTCAGTCCACATATGGCTATTTGTTTATAGCTAGTAAATATGAAATATACAAAGTCTCTAACTGTTATAATTTACCATTCTCTTTAAGTCCTGAAATGTTTGAATTAAATGGTTTTTCTTAACTTTTCTCCAAATGTTGGGAAGACATGTGCTCTACTTTATATCTCCTTGCTTCAAAATCACAAGCCTGAGGAGTCGTTAGCCTGTAGTCCTGTGAAAGGTTGTGCACAATACTAAGTTCTAGGCCAATCATAATTTTGAGAAAGATCCTCGTGGGTGTTTTCTCTGCTGCCAGTCTTCAGAATATGTTACACAGAATGAAAGCGGAACAGGCCTCCTGGTTACCATCAGGCCTTTGGAATTTCCTCTGAAACCAGGGCCAGAGTCTGTGTAAAAACTTCTTACAGTTGTATAAAACTGTTTAACTTCTTACAATTTGCTTTATAAGAAGGTATGTTTATTATTTCCTATTTGATTTCTCTCGGAACACAGCAGTAAAATGCTGAAAATGAAGACAGTCCGTAATGCTCATGCCCTAGGTCTGTCCTGTAAGTCCCAGATGTGCAAACACAGCTGTGCACACGACATGGTCACTCAGCAGCTCTCAGGGACTTGGTGCTAACGTGCCAAAACCGGCCTCTCCATTCCGTCCGCCTCTCCCCTTCCAGCCTTTCCCCACTGAAACCCACACTGCTCTGAGCCAGAAACTGTATTGACACACTTTTACTGGAGCATGGCTCCCAGAGGAAGGAGCAGGAATGGCAGGCAGGTGAAAGGCACGGTTCAGGCAGCTTCTACAGAGAAGTCCACCCCTCTCCCCACACACACAGCTGTAAGGATGCCGCTTCAAGCACCGCCATTCCTCCAGGATTTGCCACGAGGCTCTTTTTCTCCCCAGCTTTCACTGCAATCAGCCTCCACCTGGACAACCCCAATTAACTGATTTCCATGTCTGCTTCTGCCAATTCACTATTTCTTCAAGGTCATCTTTGAAAATCACTCTGATAGGTGCCATCCCCTTGGTCAGCATATATACTCATGATTGAGCCTTTCAAGTGCCCTTAAAAAGTGCTCCCTGCCACCCTCTGACCTCACCTTCCTTTACTTTCTGCCTGACTGCACCCCAGGTATTCCGTTTTGGTCTCTTGATTCCTGCAGTTCCTTTGGCGTGAAAGCTTTTCCTCTTCCCTCTCTTCCCTCTCAGCCCACCTCCACCCGCATCCTTCCTTCTCTGTGTGAGCCTCACTTCTCCATCAAGCATTTTCCTAATCCAGGAGCATCCAGCTGCTCAAAGTCCTGTTCTGTCCTTTTGCTGTGCGGACCACAGTTTGCAATGGACACACCTGGGCTTGCTTCTCATCGTGGGTTGTCTGTCCTCTGCTGGCTGAGGTGCTGCCAGAAAGGAGCGAGGATGCTATGTCAGCCCTGTGTGCCTACAGACAGCACTGCACCTAGCACACAAGAAGCCCTTAGCAAATAGTTGCTAAGAGTGAACAAGTAGGCACTTGTCTGTGAGCGCATATCCAGAGACATGGCCCCCCTCAGTAACAACATACAAAGGGGGGTGGAACCGGGTTGACTCCTAGGCTGTCCATAACCCCCTACCCCATGGACTGATCCAGACTGCACATGGAGGAGGATACCCAGCTGATTGGGGGACAGGGAACAGGGAAATTGGGGAACTGAGGATACCAACTCATTATTTGCTCATTCAATGTATCTGATTATGGATAATCAAGGAAAAAGAAAAGAACGCCAAGAGGAAACTGAAGGAGAATGGGCAGCTCTTCTGAGGAGAGATCTAACCTGAGAAAAGATGTCTTTCTTTGCTACAGGACAATGACCAGTGGATCTTGAAGATGCTTGCTTACTGGAGCATCACGCCCAGTGTGACTTCTGAAGGCGTCTTGGAGAATTCACACGTCACTATCTCCCTTAGTGGGCACGTGTCAACCCTCTCAGGGGCTCTGGCACCACCTTGGCTGGTGCCCTTCTGTCATGCTCAGGGGACAAAGGGTGGTGGGATGGGTGGGGAGAAGAGACTTAGGAGACATAGCAGGGAACCTTTCAGAAATCATACCAGGTTGGAAATTTTGAATTTAAAGCATTATTTGCTTTTTGTATTGAAATTCACCCCAAATCTTCTTTAAAAATATATTTAAACACAACAGCCTGATGCTTGTTCTCCTTTGAGTAGTATCTGGAGGATTTTGGTTCAAAGTTTGGTGCCCAACCACATAAGCATAAATGGCAAGATGATGGCAGCTCAGACCAAGGTTACGATGTGAAGAGAGGCATCCCACAGACAAATGGAGCCGCAGGTCCGAACAGGAGCTGACACCTCAGAAGTCAGCATCCCTTAGGATTGGCAGCAATATGAGGAGTGCTGACCTGCCAGGCTGGTCCAGGACATAGCAGATTCCATGTCACTTGATAGTAAAGAGATAAGTGAGCCTCGCAGTCTTGAGACGTTGGGGACATTTGGGTTATCCTTATTGGTCACAAGGCTTAGAATTCTCTCACTTACATCATAGTTCCACTTCAAAGAACAGCAAAACTCAGGAAGCACTAGATGTTAGGATAAAGCCTTTTTTGGGGGGGGGGCAGTGCTGGGAATTGAACCCAGAGCTTTGTGGGTGCCAGAGGAGCATCTTGCTACTGAACTACCCTCCTGGTCCCAAAGTCTCTTTTAAAGGGTAAACACACTGTCTAAATTCCCTTGGCCACTAGGCTAGTATACTTTCTATTGAATTAGTTCAATGTCTTTCCTCAAAACACCAAAATTGATGAGCTAATTTAGGATATTAGAAGTTTTTTTTTATTGTCCATAATGAGTTACATTATTTAATGTGCAAATGATGAGTTGTTATTCCTAGTTCCCCAATGCCCCTCTTCCCAATCCCCGCTTGGCTGGGTATTCTCCTCCGTGGGCCATCTGGATCAGTCCTTGGGGCAGGGAATCATGGATAGCCTAGTATTCAGCCAGGTTCTCCTGGCCCTAGTATGTTGTTACTCAGGGGTATCATGCCTCTGGATATTCTCCCCCACCATGGAAGTTTAATGGACACGAAGGGACATTTTGGCTCTTGTAGTCTGTCATGGTGTACCTGGAGTGATGCAATTAAGTGTTTCAAAAATCAGAGAGTACCAAAAAGACAGTGATCTGAAAATAGAAGGGAGATAGTGCCAAAGAGAAATCCTGCTCGCTTGATCACTTTGCTTCTGCTATATTTAATCATTGTTAAATGAGTCAACAATGTAACTAAATAAAGTTGTTTAAATAGCCCAAGTAAAATAGCCTACCACATTTGAATATTTCAGAGGGGCAGGAGAGAGAGACAGAACATTTATACATAATATGTGATCTTTCTCCCTTACCATTGGTCCAGGCTGTTGAGCAATTTGACTTTAGCTCTGGATAATAAGAAAAGGATTGCTTTGCTATTTTCCTGAATAATTGGCTCAAATTGTGTCTTTATTACCATCATGAAACAGGAAATACTTAAAAGATTTTTTTTCCAAGTAGAGATGACTGAGTGTGACGTTCCTGGTTGAAATATGAGGGCGCAAAAAAGGGCACTAACTCTGTCTTCATCCCTTTGGGGAGTGGTGGATATTCACGAGGGGCTCACTTGTGCCTCACAACCATCCTTTGAAGTCGGGACATGATGGGGTCAAGTGATGTTATAAACAACTTCTAGCAGACCAAGAGTCTGACAATCACAAGAGCATACCCTCTCACAACTCTTATGGAATTAACTTACCTTCTATCCTGTGCACTTGAACAATCCTCGCCTACTGAGGTAGCCCTCAACCAACACAGGTCTTGTAAGTGGACTTTGGCCCAAGACAACAAACACCATATGAGATGGCCACTTGGCCAGAGAGAACTTGCAAAACCTGTTCAAGACAACACTGACTGCCATTGCTAAGGTCCCCTCCCTCTTCTCGGAAGCAGGTTTTAAGGTAGAATTGTCACCTGGCTGGTCTTCTAAAGGTAGAAGCTCCCACAGTGGAATGTGTGCTACTCAGGGCTGAGAATGACTGAAATGGATATGCACTCAGTTTTCATAAATACTTTTATAAATTCTGACAGGTGGAGGCTCCTTAATCTTTCATAGGTTGTGTTGCCATATAAAATACAGAGGAAGTTACATTTGAATTCTGGTGAACTAGTAATAAATTGAAAGCACTCCAAATTACTTGAGACATACTTATACTAAAAACTTATTCCTTGTTCATTTGAGATTCAAATGTACTGGCCTATCCTGTATGTTTACATGCTGAATAGAGCAATCTTCCTCCTGCATTTTCCATGCATTACGTAGCTTTGGGGGTCAGATTTAGGTCAGAGGTGGTGTGAACTAGAACTCTGACATTTGCCATGCTCCAAATGTAGTGTCAAACATGGGTCCTGCTAGCCCTGTGTTTGCAGCAGGAGTACTTGTATATGACAGGTCTCTGCCTTTTCAAGGAAAGACACTCACACATCACACTAAGCTGATTCACAAAATCAAAGAGACTCTAACCATTGATACTGGCACTTCTAAAGGATGTAGCATCGTTTGGCCCACATCTGCGAATGTTCTTTGAACTAATTGGGAAATATTGGATGCTGGCAGGCTTTAATTGAGAACTATGTTTCCCCTTTAGGGTGATTTGTCTAATTGGCTGTAGAAATGCTTTTTCTCTGCTTCAGAAGCTTTTCCATTTGCTAATGGTACCCCTTCCCCTCCCCACCCTCCTGGGTCCCATGCTGTACAGTTCTTGCTTTCATGCAGGGGGCCGAGGTTTCAGACTGAATTTATGTGAAAGGAGAGCTCCCCCTTTCTGGGCTGCAATCACCTCCTAGAGAAAAAGTGTGGGAAAAGATCCTCTGTGAGGTTTCAAATCCGACACAGGGGTGGGGTTGGGGCTGGGAAGTTGGTAAATCAAGGAAGGAATAGGCACTATGATTTCATTTCAAGGCTCCTTCAAACCAGACCCTTTGCTATGGTGAGACTGAATTTCCCAAAGAATATGTACGTGTTTCTTCCTACAAAGGTTAACTGCCTGCTAGATTCCCCACAATATTTAAGCTAGAACATTCAAGAGTGAAAAATAAAAACACAAAAACATTTTGTCTCTATGGTTCTCAACATTCAGGGTTTGAATCCATCTTAAAGTTTGAGAAAAGTTTCCAAGTCGATGCTTATGAAAGGTAAGGTGAAATCCAGGAGGACATGGCGATGATCAGAGACGTCAATGCAGGTGGAGCGCCAGACAAGTCATCAGGTCAGGAAGTCCAATGACTCAGACTGACTCATGTTCCTGAGTGGATGCAAAGACAATGCCTATAGAAGGACCACGTGGTCTGTTCCAAGCTGCGTTCATTTCCAGTTTTATAGCCTTCGTTACCCTTGATACAGGACATTGATGTCACCAGCAGGATGCTACAGAAAAGCAGGTGAAAATAAACAGTGCTGTCCTTCCTCTGTTTAACCTCCAGCAAACCTTGAAGAAAAGATGTGAGCCTCACTGTTTCATTGAAGGGTAAAGTCGGGGTTACTTCATTGTATTTTCCATGCATTTATTTCAGGGAAGAAACTGTTGTGATTTCCAACCAAGACACTCATGTTTGATGTCATGATGAAACAATAAAAAGAGTACAATACCTCCTCTAGAGAAAGAGGTCAGGTTGTTATAGGCATGGCCATGATTTATGTCCCATGGGACACCTAAACCTTGAAATTTGTTTGCTCACTGGTTATTAATGTGCTAAAACGTAT
Source organism: Zapus hudsonius (assembly GCA_004024765.1). Lineage (NCBI taxonomy): Eukaryota > Metazoa > Chordata > Mammalia > Rodentia > Dipodidae > Zapus > Zapus hudsonius. Next base: position 16,477 of record PVHP010011978.1, read on the forward strand.
GTAGATATGCATTGTTACTTATTCTTGCAACATGAAATTCCCCTTCAGGGGAAATTCCAAATTTTCCTTTCTTCAAAAATTTACAGAGCAGAGTTATTGCATCATTCTTGAAGAAAAGATAGAAAATGCAGTTCGTATGACGGGACTTTTCAAAATCCAGGGACCATGCAACAGATAGGTTACTGTGAGGATCGTGACACCCTGCGGGACACTTCTGAGTCTTTGAATTCCATTTATATTGAGACTTGTCTAGTTTGTAATCTGAGTTCAGCCTTCCGTTCTTGTCACTAAAAATACTCATCTAGTGGTTTAGAGGCTGAAAATTCACTATATCAAGAGGACAATAAACTCTGGTGCATATTAAGTATCATTTACCTATGACCAAGTCAGTGCTGTGTTGTGGTCATTATCTTATGTTTAGATTTTAATAACGCTTGGATATTTTCTTTAAAAAGACAAGGAAAAAATTATGGCCAACGCTGATTTCCAGATGAGTGTGTTCCTATGGAACCTGTCTGTGTCAGTAAAGTTCTCCAGTTGTAGCTCAGGTGGTAATGTAGCTTTCAAAATTCAGTAAATAATTTCTTTTTATCTGATTTGGGAAATATGCTGAAATCTTTTTTAAGATGATCCCCTTTCGATCTTCCCATTTCTAATCTAAATCACCTAAGGAAAACAAAAAAGGAAAAATTAAAATCTAGCATTGTGTGCTGCCTTCTGGATCTTTTTAGGAACTGACTGTGAATGTGGTATTTCATGAGCGAGCAGCGCTTCCCATCAATGCTCTCCAGACAGCCGTGTTTAACAGATGGAGTTTGAAACACTGGATGTGAACCTATCCTCTAATGGCGAGGGCGGTCATCAAGTTTTCCAAAGTACTTTATCTGAATATTATGTGTGGCATGATACTAAAATTTTAAATCATACACCTGAATATTCTTTGTCAGCAAATCAGTCATTACTTTATACTTAGAAAATTCCAAAATACTCAGTATGAACCTTACATTTATAAAAAGACCCATAGTGTTGAATTTTGCCTTGATTGCATTTTTATCCCTGTCACCATTACTTGGCAATAGAATTTGGGGGCTATGTTTAAGGGGAGCAATGTAATATCCTATTAATTAAGAGACTATTGAAGTGAAGAGAAAAAACACATAAGGATAGATATACATATATTTTTTTCTGTTTTATATATTTCTTGCTTTAATAGAACTAATCCCTATTGTTATTTCTAGTGAAATAATCCTATTAATTCCTTTATCAGTAAAGTGAAGTAGAAAATTAAAATAGCTATTGACTGGAATAAACCCATTCAACCTTACCATTGCACCTTCCAGAATAAAAAGTAAACCAAAATAAGCACATAAACACAAATAACAAACTTAGATCTTGATCATCAAACATTTTAGATGACAGACTTTTTAAAAAATAGGGCTTATTTGTTGTCTTTCCTTTGGCAGGAAAATAAATGGGCCTTGAAGTAAAAATTAAATGCTTTATTTCTTATAAAAGCATTCTTTTAAAAATATTTTATTTATTTATTTGAGAGAGAGAGAGAATGGGCACACCAGGGCCTCCAGCCACTGCAAATGAACTCCAGACACATGCGCCGTCTTGTGCATCTGGCTTTATATGGGCACTGGGGAATCGAACTCTGGTCCTTCTGTGTTGCAGGCAAATGCCTTAACCACAAAGCCATCTCTTCAGCCCATAAAAGCATTCTTATGAAGATGAGAAAAAAGTTTGTGGCAGAATTTGAGAAACACGAATATTTCATGTGTCTTTTAGACCACTTTCATTTAGATTTCATTTCTTGCAATAAGTCCAGGTGAGTAAAGAGGGAGTTGGAGGAAGTTTACTGATGAAGCAACACGATTTCTCACAGTCTTACTTTATATACGTCCTTCTCTTAGTAACTGCTTGAAATTTTAGCTCTTTGATTTACATGGAAAATCTGTGAACAGAATATGAGCTGTTTTATATCCCTGTATTAAAAAAAATATTTTCTCTTTGTTACCTAGCCAACTTTGGTTTTCCTAAAGTACATTCATCTGGTTAAAATGAGCCAAGCCTAAGCACAAGGACAAAACATCATTTTTTGTCTCAAAACATTGACCAGAATGCATTTTCAAATTAAATAACTAGGATTATTTATTAAAGATCCAGTTTGCATGGTGATTCTGTTATTTTCTTGTTGCTTAAGGAATGAAAAGGTTGCTTTTTCATTTTACAGTTTTGAGGGGAACTTGTTCATCAAGAGAAAAACATGGCAGGATCAGGAAGCAGGTTTCATATCGTCTGGGGAAAGCAGAGAGCAATGAATTCCGACTTTCAACTTTTTATACAGTTCAGGAACCTAGCTTATGGGACTGTGCAGTTCACCATTAGGGTGGGTTCCCCAACCTCTATCAATGTAATCGAGAAAAATCCCTAAAGACATGACAAGAAATTTGTTTTAAGGTGATTCTAAGTACCGTAAAGTTGACAAGTAGGCATGAGCTATCATAGATTAACATCTGCTTATCTGGAATAACTTCCTGTCCTTCATCCACCAAGACTGCTGACCTCTGTCCTTCACTCTGTTCATTCCAGGAATCCATGGAACAAAGACACAAGTTTCTCTCTCTCTCTCTCCCCCCTCCCCCATGCCCTCTCCCTCTCTCTCTCCTCTTCTCCTCCTCCTGCTTTTGATTTCTGCATCTTAGAAGCCCGGTATTAAGTAATCCTGATATTAGTAAATCCTAGCTTTCTGGGCAGTTTAGCTCTTTCTGGCTTCTAGCAGTGAGCATCCTGTTAAACATTCAACAAGCATATGGTATCTGGTATCAGTGGTTCTGGAAGCCCAAGGTGCAACCATGTCTCAAACCTCTTTTCATATAGCTCTGCTCTTCTCCTTCTCCTCTCACAAAATCATAGAAAGTACAGGCAAGATCCTGCCCTCTTTTTGAACTGAAATTGGCTTATTCTTATAAATCCCTCCTTCCCCTTCCTGGAACATTAGCTCCTCTGTGTTTATTGTCATACAGTGCTGTGTACCTCCCAATTTATTTACAACCCATTAAGATGCCAAACATTTGGAAGCAAATCCAATGTAAACATTGGAAGGATTCCTGATTCAAATCGAGATGTATTGACTTAGTCTTTGTAAACTGGAGGCATGCATCTTGACATTTTTCTTTTCCTTTTTTTTCCCTCCGGAGAACTGCATCTAAATTGCACACATACTTAATCAAAAAGAAGCAGGTCTGTGTTCAGATAGGAAAATTCAAAATAAAGATATAAGGTCTTTAAAGAAAGAGTCAAAGAGAATATGGGTTCTTCATTCTGCTGACTTCACATGACAGTAGGGCTCTATGATTAAAAATTTAGTTAAGTTTCCTCTTTATGATTACAACATTAATAAATACCCATGGATAGAATTTTAAAACTACAGGGGAAAGCTGAGCAAAAGAAAGACAGAAAAGAAGGAAGGAAGGACGGAAGGAAGGAAGGAAGGAAGGAAGGAAGGAAAGAAGGGAGGAAGGAAGGAAGGGAGGGAGGGAGAGAGAGACATGTAATTTCACTAATAGAGAAAACTGCATTGAAACTTTGTTGTATTTTCTACCATTGTAGATACACAAGACTGTGAACTATTTCCTTTTTTCATGTTTTATGATGGGCTACCTTTATACACTCTCCAAAAGTATGTAAATCATGACATAGGGGTAGTAACTTTTTGGTATGCTAAGAACTATCAAAATACATTCTCATCTTTACTACAATAATATTTTACATGTATGGACTTCTGAGGTCTTTTAGATGCTTTACTAACTTACAGCCTCAACACATCAGGAGAAGCCATGGAGCTTCTCCAGTGCTCATAGATGGAGGTCAGAGCTCAGCTGAGAACCATGTTATTTTCTTTGCTTCCTGGGAACCAAACATGGGTATTATTTTTAAGACATTCCTCTTCTTTATACCACCAATGAATAGTCAACTTCCAGAAAAAGTATGCCTTTGTTATGCACAGAAAGATTCCCAATTACATGTCCTGACGTCAGGCTATGTATGATCCATTCTCTGCCCTCATCCCTACATTCACCCACTCTACAATTGGTGCAAGCTTTCCTTCCTGTTGCACACTGCATTGGCTTCATGATACACTCACTCTTTATGGTGATTAAAACTTGAATACAGGGCCTCATTCAGACCCATGAAAACAGCCAGCCATCCTCCAGGACAGATCGGCTACTGCTTTTGTTAGTATACTACCTACATCTCTACTCTTGCCTGCTTTTCTCAGATGGGCCCTTTAATGCTGCACATTCTTCCTTTCACTTTTTATATATTCAAGTTCTGCTCCAACTGAGGTCCTTTCTCAGTTCTCACACAGCTCCTGACTGGGAAAGAACCAGAGGAGTAATTGGAGTAATTACGGAACCTCCATTTGTCACCAGTCTTAATTGGCACAAATTTGATGACACAGATATTAATTTGATTTATTAAAAAGAACAAGACATTCCAGTTAACCATCTTCACAAAGAAGTAAAGATTCCACACCACTTCTGTAAGGTTTTTCATGTATGATTGGAGAAAACAAGAAACCTAAGATCGCCAAAGCAACCCTCAGAGAGCACACCTTCCAGCAGTCACTCTCTGGAGTATTCTGTGCAGCTGGCACCAGCCAGTCTCTATTAAGATTTCCAGGGCAGCACTAATTGGCATCAGAGGGAGTTCCTTACTTTCATGCAGTAAGATCTCAAGGAAACTCTGGGCAGCACCTGGTAGGAGGGGCTCTGAATCGAGTGGAAGGAAGCCTAACCCCAAGAAATTTGCTCTGGCCTATAACTCCCTGTCCCAGTAACTGGTCACTTCCCAGACAGAGCTGTTGATCAAAGAGACCCACAACATCCTCAAAACAAGACAGACTTATGTCAAAGCTCTTAAACAGCTGACACAGGCAAAAGGTAAAATCCTATTGCTGAAGAAACCACAGACTGTCGTCACACAACACCAAGAGACCCTGCTTGATCCAGAATCATAACCAGCCCCCCGATGGTCACCTGTGCAGTGCTGGAAGGCATTACATAAGCTGCCAGGGGAAACTGGCCAATGATATTCAGAGAAAGCAGTGGTCACTGATATGTAACACTGACTGATGTTATGAGAATGCTGAGGACACTGCTATATGGAAGAGACCAGGAAGTCAAGAAGTGCTCATCTGTGCAATAGTGGTGCTAAACCCAAGTGGGTAATCAACTGTTTTCTGAATGGCTAAGAGATCCACTCAGTGGCAAGGAAACCTTAGCTGGAACTGGGATCCATTGCAAACTCTTATGGGGACCAAGAACCCGGGCTCCACAGGGAAACCCTCACTAACTAGAATCTTGCCAAATTAACAATGTTTTTCTCATTTAACCTACACTTATCTCACTCTTCGTTGGAGATTTTATTTGTATTTTTCAGAAGGCAGTGAGATCCATGGACAACCAAACTCTACCAACAAGACATGGGATGATGGCTGACACCTAGGCTGGAGATGAACCACCCCTAATTTATCATCTAGGGCTCAAACGATAACTTTGGGGAAGTTGGGGAGGAGCAAGGGAACTCCCTCCACAGGAAGTCAGATCACCTATGAAAGGACAATGGAGACAGACACTGAGGATACCCAACACAGTCCAAAGCAGAAATCCAGAGACTCTTGACCTCAACAGTAAAGCAGACTTAAAACTCACCCACCATGACTCAGGGAACTTTGTGGAAGAGGGGGCTGAAAGAGTGTAAGAGCCATAGTGGGGAATATATCTAGAGATAATGCTCCCCTTAACAACAACACACAAAGGAAAAAACTGGTTACTTCTACAATTTATAACCCCCTACCTCATGGTCTGGTCCAACAATCCCACTGAGGAGGGCCTCCAGCAGTTTGGGGACAAGGAGGAGGGAAATAGGGGTACTGCCACAAGACTTGCTCAAATCATGTATCTACTTATTAACAATAAATAAGTTTATATGAAAAGAGAGATTAAACTGCTGGAACATGGATCACAAATTCCAATTTAGCCAGCAGGTAATGTACATGAGTGAAAGTGGGTCAAGTTAAGGTTCTTACTTTCTAGTTTCATACACCTGGTCTTTATACCAAACTTGTATTGGGAGAAAGAAAAGATCTGAATGGTCTGGAGAATGTGTGTCTCATGCAGAGGGTCAGATGGATCCTGAATAATTGTCACTGGGTGGGAATGTAGGTCCAGTGATACACAAATAGTCAATATTTTTAAGATAAATTATAAATTCATTTTCTGCATCATTCTGTTTTTTTTTTAAATATCAACAAGAAATTAAAATTTATAACTCGAGGTAAGGCATCAGGCCAAACATTTTACAAGCCATCTATTTCATGAGCACAATGTCATGTGCCAGGAATTCTTGGCTCTTTGTTCTTGAATTGCAAATTTTCACACAGTGTCTAAGGGGAAGGTAAGAATTCTTTTAATGACATCATCATTGCAGTCAGAGAAGAAAACAAAAAATTTTGAAAGAGTTGTGCAATCATAAAGTTTGAAGGATGTTCAAACCAATTTTAAGCCTTACTGTTTGCCCAGAGTCCAAGACAGGGCATAATGTAAAACAGTGTCTTAGTCCATTTTGATTAATTTATACAGAAGAGAAATTTATTTCTTCTATTTCAGGAAACTCGGAAGAATGAGATCAAGGGCCACATCTGGTGAGGGCCTTCTTGCTCATAACATGGCAAGAGAGTAAGTACAGGAGAGATGTTGTTGGGCTAAACTCCCTTTAATAGCAAAGCAACTCTCATAATAGCAGACCCACTACCATAATGGTGTTAGTCCATTCATGAGGGTATGCCTAATATCTCCCAACACTGTTGTATTCAGGATTAAATTTTCAGCACATGGATTTCGGGGACACATTCCAACCATGGAAGGGATTCTGTATTAGTCAGGGTTCCATAGAGGGACAGAACCAAATGAACAAATGTTACAGAGGTTTCATTAGATTGACTTATACTATATGGCTGGGCAGCCCAATCTGCAGGGTAGAGAATCTGAGAACGCAGGAAGTGGTTAGTCCACAAAGCCTCAATAGTCCCAGTATGTTGCTGAAGATCTTAAGGATTCCTGGAGACTCGTTGGTCTTTAGTCCATACAGGAGAGCTGAAAAAGCTAGGTTGTGATATTCATAAGGGATGGAGACAACAGTACACATGCAGTAAGGGATGACATCATCAGGATGCATGCAGTGAGGGATGACATCATCAGGATGCATGCAGTGAGGGATGGCATCATCAGGATGCATGCAGTGGAGGATGACATTATCAGGACACATGCAGTGAGGGATGGCATCATCAGGATGCATGCAGTGAGGGATGATGGCCACAGGACACATGCCTTCACAAGAAAGTTGCAAAAGGCATATATTTTCCTGCATTTTTTGTATAGACTATCATGGGAAGGGTACCCACACTGGGTGAAGTTCTTCCTCCCTCAGTCCTTCCTAGAAATGCCCTCACATACCTCTCTCTTCCTTGATTCCTGATCTGATCAATTGACAACAGAAAATAACCATCCAGCTTCTCTCTAAACAAAGTAGTGGGTATATTATTTTGGCCTCTCTCCCCTTATATCAAGTATGGCTAATATAGAAACTACATGTTGCTTCTAACATCAGAAGTTCAGACCCATGGGAACCAGGGCTGGACCGTTATGGCTCTGATACTTCAAACGGAGGCCACAGGACCATGACTGTGTTTTGCAACTTTGATGATAAAATGACAGTGATCAGTTGAGGACATGGTAATTATTTTGGTTTGCAACTTGATTGACACACATAACCACTGTTTATCAGTACAATTTTTGCTAGCCTGCTTGGCTTATGTGCAGGGAAGTGCTTCGTGGACCTTTGAAGCGGTTGGAATTCCAGGAAAGCAGAGAGGAGTGGTTTGCCTTGCTTGATATGCGTGATTGGAGGTCCTGAGAGGAGTGCCTGTTCTCCTAAGGGTGGCCACCTCTGTGTTTTCTGTGGCCACATGTGGGCAATCAGCTCTGCCCCCTATGTGACAGTGGTAATGAGCCATTATGCAGGGAAACAGTTAAGTTCATGTGTGGTGCACTCTCGGGGGAGACCTTGCCACAGCCTCTGCCCTCCTCAGAATGCAGTTCACTTGTGTGTCTGAGGTGCCTCTGAAGTCTAATGCCCTACGCATGTGGAATGCATTAGAATGAGCTCTGGGCATCATACGGCAGTTTTAACACTCAGAGATGACCAAAGCCGAAGAAGTAAAGTTGGCCCCCAAGTTAAGCAAGCCGTGGCCTTCTCGTTCCATTTTTAAACTGGAATCATCTTGTTATCAGCCAAACCGTCATCCAGTGTCTGCTTTCTTCACAGTTGCCTAGGTGATTGAGGACATAATTTCTGATGAAAAAAATAATTAAAACTATATCTTAGTAAAATAAAAAATTAATAAAATCTAAACTCGAATAAAATTTGAAAAGTAAAATGTCAACTATTATTTTAATGAAATATATTGAAAATTACTTTTAAAATTTCATGACTGAGTTAGCCCGGCATCCCTTAAAGCTTACTTTTAATAAAATTAGAAAACTTTCAGAAAACTTCATCTCAATTATCTTCTCTGAAGAACATCTCTTTCAGGAGCACATGGACAGTTTATGAAAGAACCCCCCAGGAAAAGAACAGTTACCTGGGTGGAGTAATCCCACCCTGTAACTTTTATTTCTGGGAGGATGCTTTATCAAATTTCTAGGCTTGACAGACAATGGGATAATTTTATTGGTTTCCCTGGTCTTGTGGGGGAACCTGGCACATTTTTACAGAGGGTGGAAAGAAGAAAGCTCATCTTCCTCTAGACTCTTTTTAGCCCAGGCTCAGAGCCATTCATATTTCTGTGTGTTACCAGCAGCAAGATTCAAAGCCTCTTTCTTAATTTGGTCAAATTTGGTCTCTTAATTTGGTCAAACGGCCCTTGCCTGGGAGGGAGGGCGAGAAACCACCAGGAAGGTGAGAAATGGCTTGTGGTGGGCTCGGTGACCATCACATCAAAGCTACCCCCACAGATGGCTCAATACCGAGCTTGCTTTTCAGAACCTAAACCCCAGACTGCTGAGTTGAACTATGGCTAAGTAGATTCCATGCAACAATGTCAGCTGCTTCTCCTGCCATGTGGCCTTCCTGCCCCTGGTGCATGTTGGGAGGTGAACAAGCCTTCCAACTTCCAAAGGAAAGTGGTTTGTCTTGGGCCTGGGATAACCACTCCGGCCACCTAGGTTTTCCTTTCATCTCTGTGGGGGAAAAGGTCTCCTCTTCCAGGCAGTCCCTTTGCTTCCCATCTAATTAAAGAACTTCACACCCCAGACCCAGCTGTGGAGTCTATGGCTAGGGCAATGACTATCATATAAATAGTAACTGCGGCACAGCCCAGCTACAAGCTGACCTCTAACCACAGCTTCAACTGCTCAGCTACAGGCTGGCTATTCCTAACCACGGGCAGGCAACCACATGGACACTGAGCTTGGGTTAATGGTTTCCCACAAAGCTTCTCACTGGATGAGGAAGAATTGTCAGGACCACCTACACTAATTATATGTACTCTTTCCTAATTGTGTTCCTTAGTGTTTTAATATGTGTTGGGCTGAAAGTTTTACTTGAAGAAAAAATCTCCATAATATTTGAAATTTTAAAATAAAAGGTTATAAGCACTGTGTGGGCATCGTTTAGCACCCTTTCCCAAACCCCGTCCTGTGCACGTGCTATACTGCAAAGGCACTCGGATACTTGTGATTTCTTGGAGTTACCTGTGATTTTTTTGGAGCCATCATTTCACACAACCACTGCAAAGCACTGGAATCAGATCCAGCAAGTTGGAGCCCTTACTGTATACTAGGCACTCGCCAGGTCCTGCTAGGTGGTAGAGGCAGATTATAATAGAAAGCCATCACTACCTCAACTAGCTTAGTTTCAAACAAATTTAATGTCTTCCCATCTTTCTTTTTACTGCGCCAATTATACTCCTACTGTGAAGGTTCAGGCATCTCCATAGACATCTCCCCTTGAGTGGGAGGTGTCTCTAGCCAGAGCCCAAACCCACATGCAAAAACTGATTGGTCAGGTATAGACCAATCAGCTGTCTCTCTGCCTTACATGGGGGAACTCTTAAAAACCTTCACTATTTCCACATGGCTTTCAAGAAGAAGGACTTCTCCAGGCCTTAGAACAGTAAGGCCTCCCCAGGCCTCCCCCGCCCCCCATAGCCTAATGGCTGGGGTGAGGAAAGGCTCCAGATTTTCCCCACATGAACCTTTCCTTTTCATAATGGGAACTCTCTGTTATCTCTTCTAATTCTATTTGTTTAGCTAAACAGCATAAGTTCTGTTAAACTCTCCACGTGTTCTCCCCACACTGGTGGCTGGAGAACTCTGTAACTCCCCATGTTCCCTTAAATATTAAAGTCTCCCACTATACCTTACTATCTTGTTGTCTATGATTTTAATTCTTTAACTTTGTAGACAAAAATTCGTGTACTCTTTAAATTTTGGGGTGCATTGGAATTTTTACTGGGCATTATCTAAATTTTAACCCCCAGCACTCCCCGTTATACCACCCCTCTCCAATACACACCAATTAGCTTTCCCTTTTTATTAAGGTCCTGATTTTTCATTTTGACTTTTAATATTTTTTATGAGAGAGAGAGAGAGAGAGAGAGAGAGAGAGAGAGAAGGGTGGCGAGAAAATGGGAATGCCAGGGTCCTCTGCCACTGCACAATAACTCCAGACACATTTGCCACTTTGGTTTAGGTGGATTCTTGGGAATTGAAGCTGGGCAATCAAGCTTTTGTAAGCAAGCACCTCTAAGTGCTGAGCTGTCTCTGCTTCTCTCAGCATGACTTTCCACTGACTAGGGAGTTCAAGAATCCTCTCTAGATTTTCCTTCAAAGCCGAGAACTGTGAGCTAGCTACAGTGTCATGAAGACGGAGGGGCACAAGAGAGTTCTGCAGAAGTCTGAAAGAATGGCATCTACCAATCAAGAATCGGAAGACAGAGCCATGCAGCCCAGGGTCCCCTGGGTGGTAGAAGAGAAGAGACAAGATCCCTGTGGACCAGGACAGACTGGAGAAGGACAACTGTGCCCTGTCGCATGAAGGGACCTCTTCAATAGCCAGGGAAAACTGCCCTGAGATCTGATGTGTCAGCAGGATTCCTGAGAGGAAGCCACCCGAGAGTAACTGGGCTGGTACTGTGGTTTGCATGGAGACTTGTGTGCTTGGACAGCATCCTCACTTGCTGCTGCTGTTTGGAAAGGCTGTGGGGGCTTGTGGGGTGACTGTTGCTGGAGGAAGTGGGTCACTGCGGGCCAGGAGGGAGGTTTTGTAGTTCAGCCTCACTTCTTGCTACTCCTCTGCTTTCTGGCTGTGAATGCAATGAGGCCTCCGGTCTTCCCTCCACATCTTCCCTGCCATGTGTTCCATGGAGCTGTAGGCTGGAATGAAAATCCTTGTTTGCTAGCAGCTGCTTGTGAGGAGTTTGGTCAGAGCAGTGAGGAGTGTCTCTTTTTGGTTAGGCATTTTGACCCAGGCACTCACCTGTCCCTCTCTCGTCCAGCCCTGCCTTCATCCACTGTCCTCCAAGGCTATTCTCCATGTGTGTTTCCTCTATGGAAACCTTCACTGCCTCTAAAGTTGCTCTCTTTCCTTCTCTAGCCCTACAGTCCCAACAGGGACACTGCTTCTCTCTTTTCTGGTCTTGACATCCGTGTTCAATGGAAGCTTTTAATAACTGCCTAACTTTCAAGAATATCAAGGTCTGTGTCTTTCATACATTTCCTGTTCTTTCCTTCTGTGTTACTTGGTAGATATGTGTGAGTTGCCCGATTCATTTGGCTCAAAGTACTAATTTAAGATTTTTGTTCTATAGAGAATTCAGCCCTTGCCACTGTACTTATTCAAAAATACCAGAAATTTTTGTTTTCATATATATGAAATATATATATATATATATATATATATATATATATATATATATATATATATATATGCATGGAACTAACCATTAGAGAGAACAGCATGAAGATTCTTGTGATTATGCTTCATTGCTAACAGTTAGTTTAGAAATATTTAATATTTACGAGTGCTGTGTGTGTGTGTGTTTGTCACATTACTCTTGGATTTTTCATTCTGATAATAAAGTCTCAGAATTATTTATGTTTATGCTGGGAGTATAGAAACCTATGTATTCTTTTTCTTTCACTTCTTTTTGAATCTTGTTTGCAGAAAAATGAATACGAAAATCTCCTAACGACATAGCAGAAGCAGCTATCCAAGGTATACTTCTTGCCACAGGAAGGCTAGAGCATCACACAGAAGACCAATGTCATGCCCGATAATGCTTCTCTTTAATGGAGTGGTGGGGGGAGGGTGGGAAGGATTTCAGAGAATGATCCTCTGAGTGAATACCTCCCACTGAGAGTATGAACTTAGGAGTTTTGTTGTCTTTCAAGTTAGAACATTTGTTGACTACAAAATAATCTTATATTTATTTATTGCAAAAAAAATAGTCCCATATAAGAAACTGACCAGGGACTTAATCTGCCATCTAAGTCTGAGAGATGAAAACTTTAATGAGGGTTTTGTGGTCCATTGTCTCTTCCAGGACCTCAGGATGTCTTCAGTCACACAGGGTTAAGATAATGGCCATCAGACCATTCCATTCCTCACATTTCTGGTCCAAGAGAAATGAGAATACACTTCCCTGCTGTGCAAACATCCTTTTATTAATACTGGGTGAACAAGAATGTAAGCACATTTGGCTGCAGAGAAAACTAACGGAATTGGAAATGCATAGCATTAAAGCTCAGAGCCTAAGATCAGGCTTTCAAAGTAGAAATGAGTAAAAAGAAAAAAAACATTAGAGGAGAAGCAGCTCAGCTGAACAGAAACTGGATCCGCATATTAACACAGCAGTGTGGCACCGTGAATGCGCCGAGTGGTCAGCTATGTCTGGCTCAGGAGAAAATTGATCATTTCAGAACTGCTAACTGCTTCGAGGTAGAGTATTTAATCGGAGCTCATGCTATTCACCTGAACTTATGACACTCATGGCTTCTGCAAACATTTGGCAATAAAACTCACCCAGTGTTCTGTAGCCTAGACTTTCATATCTCTGTAACTCAGCTCTTAAGTGGTCATTTCATTGTATCTTTATCTATGTATGTCTTCCCATTTCAGGTCTCAATATTTTATAAGTAGATATTAGTTACGATAGTAGATAGTGTTTATTTAGGCAGCACATCTCCCCATTCCTTACATGTGACAGGCACCCATCCTACTGCATTGCACACTCCAAGGTACCATTCACCGGGTGCCAGTGATACCCCTGGATCCGTGCATATGGTACCACTGGACTCCACACAGTGGATATTAGCTAATGCAGTGCCATCCAGGATAGCCTAGTGCAACTGACAAATTCTAGCATTGCTTCAGTGGTCTGTGGAAAAAGAAAGCCCCGACTCTTAGCAACAGTGCTGTTTTGCATAAATGCTTTTCAGATTTCAAAATATGAAAAAAGAAATATAAGATATGACGTGCCTGTCAAATTGCCTCCTCGATGGCCATATTTACACACACGTATTATTCTGTATGTCAAGTTTGGTTTGAGAAGCTTCTTTTTGCAGAGGCTCATAGATGGGAAAAGTGCTGGAGATAACTGACAGTCGAGTGTTCATCTCTAAATGGAGACATCTATATCACCACCCTCACAGCAAGGTATGGGGAACAACATGGAAGAAGGGATGATAAAAGTATGATCATAAAAGTGAGGGAAAGGGAGATGGGCGTGGGGTGCTGACTTTTGAGAATGACAGGCTGTGCACTCTTGAACTCACGTTTACTGTGATGACCTGAATAAGACTGCACTCACCAGTATCTTGTCATGGAGGGGGGAGCTCATGAGGCCCCACCCCTCCCTAGGATTTATGTCAGTAGGTGAGAGAGAGACACTTTCTTCAGTGGTGTACCCATTAGTAAGGCGCTCATGCTTCTGTATGCAAGCCCTCAGCCATATTCCCATGAGAAACCCTAATGTAACTGGCTGGATCATCTTCCCAACAACACAGAGATGTGGAAGCATTAGAGACTAGTTGGGAAGAAGTAAGGAATGATGGGAGGGGCTATGCAAGAGCAATAGGTAGATTTGATCAAGATGTACTTCTTTTTTTAAATTTAATTTTATTTTTTGATATATATTTATTGTCCATAATGAGTTACATTATTTAGTGGGCAAACCATGCATTGTTATCCCGAATTCCCAAATTCCCCCCCTCCCCATCCCTGATCAGTTGTATATCCTCCTCCATGGGCTCTCTGTTCTACTTGAATGGAAATGTCACAATGAAACCCATTATGCATAGCTAATATATACTAACAAAATATTTTTAAAATATGGATTTCTACTTCTGGGTGCAGGCAGCTCTTATTCCAGCATTCTCACACTATATATTCCTGGATGGACCTTGACAACCACTCAGGCAGAGAGACCTTAGAGGATTTCTCAAATTCTGCATGAGTTTTTATCATTTGGGAAAGTATATCTACCTAGGTTCTACATTACCTGACCTAAAGATCATAGGAATTGGATGTGATATAGACCCAGTGAAATAGACATTACATATGGGTAGACATGGGAATACATAGGCTTCATTATGAGAATTCAGTCCACTTTTTAATCCAAATGTCCTGGGGAGTCTCAGAAGTCTCATTTCATCAGTGAAAAATGGGATGAATTCCTCTATGGATCTATACAAATGCATAGTTCTCATTAAATAATCCTAACTGTGTTCATTTTGAATAGACAGCTCGTATTAAAACTGCAAATGCCCAACTCTAACCACAGACTTCAGTGATAAAATCATTAGTGGCCATTGGCTTCTGGGCCTGAGCAGTTTGTTCAAAGCAGGCCTCGTGATAAAGAATGTGCTAGAATCAAGGATCCACATCAGGTAAGGCTGAGAGAAAAGGGACCATTTGGCGGAGAATGGGTCCTGACACTTGATTTTGCAGAGAGCTAACAATGTTGGCTCAGCTTGACTTCTTAGGGCTAAAATAAGACCAATGGATTAGCAATGCTGATTGGCTTTGAGGAGACTTTTCTGAGAAGGAAGAAATGCACAGAGATAAATTAAGCCCTTAAGCAAAACTTGGTTTTCACAGGTCAGCCCTCTGGACAACGGAACTCAATCTGCTCATTCACTCATTGGGTTCCTTTGTTCCATTTCCCTCCCTGCTTTCTCTCTCATCTCTTTATTTTCTTCTTTCTTTTTGTAATATGCTGCTCTTAGAATTAGGATTTTCATCTTCAATGCCACATTTCCACGAATATGTTGAATTTTTAAAATACAGTAAAGCTGATTTGCAATCGGTGAATGCCCACCGGCACAGAAGGTACTTTGAATGGCACACACATTTCACTGGCATGAAGGGAAAGACGCAGGAGCCCAGTCTTTGTAGACTTCTGGCAGTACAAGGATAAGTAGCAAACTAAAGAAAGACTCTCCATGAGCAGTGTGATCTGAGAAGATGAGACGGAGACCCTGGGTGGGAATGACTGCAAGACACCCCTAATGAACTCCGAGCCTTGGAGCTGCCTTCCCTCCAGCGCAGGGGAACAACAAAGCCAGCCATCACGCTTGAGAGGGAGCTCGTGTGAGGAAAAAGACCACGTCCCAGCCTGGAGGGAGATCCTGAATTAGTGATGAGCTGATACATCCACATGCAGAGGCGTCTTTTGGTTCCCACAGAACGCATTTTATTGAACACATTGTATTCTTCTGTGAGTGGCCTTCATTAATTTTCTGCTTTGCTAATGTGGTTGTGGAACATACACAGAATGAGTTTTCTGTTTGTCTGCATGCTAAGTAAACAGCTCCTGCGGGCCACTGAGGCAAACAACGGGTTTATATTTGAAGATTTGTCCTTAGATCAAACTTGGCAAAACATTCTCTGAGCACATTGGGGGGTTTACCAAAAAGATGAGAGCTGGAGGGAATGTGGGCTGAAACTCACTAGGTGTGAACGAACATACATCATCTATTTTAGCTTTCTGCTTCCCTTGTTTTCTCTCTTTCTGTCTCTATCTGTCTATTTTATTTTGTTTCCTTTATGGAAGCACTTATGCAAAGATAACCTAATTAAGTAATTGGATTGGTTCAAGATGAAAACACCAAGCTCCGAGTCTCAGCAAAGAAAACAAAACAAAATCAATCATCGGCATGAGGGGACCTCAGCAAGGAAAGCGGGCATCTCCCTGCTTGCCCTCTGGAGAGCTGTGCTCATGGTACTGGGAACAATCGTTTTCACATGTAAATTTCCACATCAGGAATGATTGATTTGGACCAACGTTGCTGGAGCAGCACATTCATAGTTCATACGGCGGGGCTTCAGTGGACAATGAGCTCCCTCTGTGCACAGACTGGGAACCAGGGTTGAATGGCTCGCTGGAGATAATACACAATACCTTGTGATCCAGCCTTTGGAAATCGAGTGTCTGATGGGAAGGAATTGATGAAAACCACAGGCCCAATACACTTTTTTTTTTTTATAGTAAACACACACGTAAGTGCAGTGATGCAAATTTTGGCTCTCCTTGATAACTTAAGAATATCATAACATAGCAAAAAGTGTATGGTTCTCAGTGCCTGATGCGACATCTCTAAACACCATTTGGTCTCTGATGATTCTACAACTTGCACATGGTTTGTAGTGTTTATGAGCTAGGCCATGTTTTAGTTACTTTTTTCGTACATTTACTGTGATCATTTACCAGAAAAGAAGCAGCCCAAGAGAAGACATGTTTGTCTTGGTTTACAGTTTAAAGGTCTACAGTGCATCATGGTGGGGAAGTGGGAGGCAAGTGGCTCCAGTGCCTTTGACCAGGATGCAGAGAGAACAGAAAAAGGTGCTTTGCTATAAAACCTCAACCTGCCTCCAGTGACTCTGCAGCAAGGCTCCACTTCCTAAAGCTTCCACAACCTTCTATTACAGTACCACCATCTAGGAACCAAGGGTTCAAACACATAAGCCTAAGGGGTGCATTTTACATTCAAAACACAACACAGAATGTAGGGCTTATGATTTCATCTCTCTAGTGTGTTTCTTCATCTGACAGTGAGAGAAGCCTCATCTTCACCTCATGCATTGAAAGCATTTAAGACACAATGCAATGCCTCTTACAACATTAACAGTCAATACCTATTAGCTATGTTTAACATAATCTTGTAAAATCTTTCCCTTGTAGGAAACCTGATTAGTAGAAGTAAAATAACACTAGTTTCCTGTTTGTTTGTTTGTTTTAAAAAAACATTTACTATTGGAATAATTCCAGATTTACATTAAACTTTCAGACATCCCAGTGTTTCCGCATACTTGGCCCCATTCTCTCTGTCAGTGTCTTACATAATTGTAGTATATTTGTGAAACCAACAAGGCTGACATTGATTCATGACTATTGACTATGCTCTTTCAGACTGACCTTGATAGTCTGAATAATCCTGGTCTTTTAGAAATCATTTATTCTGTAGCATACCCTTGAGATTAAATTTATCTGTGTTTCCTTTAATGACTAGACCAGGGCCATGGGTGTTTGGGGGAATATCTCTGGCATACAGTGTCCTTCTCATCACTTCATATCTGAAGGTTCTTTATGTCAGCATGATCTGTCATTGCGACAGTCCACAGTGATCATAGTAATATCCTCCTAATTTTTCCACTATAAATTAACTATTTTCCCTTTCAATATTGACTCAAAGGAAGCAAGTTATAGGTTTAGTTCCAATTTAAGAGGAAGAACACTTGTAAGAATTAAAAATATTTTTGTGAAATCCTCTGATAAAAGCTTATCAGTTTTCTCTCATACATGTGCTTATTCTGTCCAAGTAGCTTCATACACATACATCGGCACACATGCTTCAGTTTGGTTGTAATCTAATCTCCAGCATTATTTCGCTCACACTGCTCAGTTTGCAGCTGGGGTTGTTGGGAAAGTAGCTTTAGCACAAACACCTGAAACAAACCATTAGGAGTAACTTAAGTAGCGTGGTGTCAATAATTGTCATTGAAACTGAGAAGAAAATTTTGAGCTGATTTTATCAGAAAAGCTGCTAGTCACAGCACACACGGAAGCTGTAGAATCTAGCAGCCTGATGCTGACATGGCAGGTCAGGGGAATGGTTAGATACCATGAGGAAGCTGATGAGTGCCTGGCACTGTGCACAGAGGAAAGCTGAGTGCTTGGCGGGGTTTAATCACGGTGGAAAGAATGTCGGTCTCAGCTGATGAGCTTGCTGCTTTGGAAGTGGAATCTGAATGAATCAGAAATATGAGCACAAGCAAGATCTGACATGAAAGTTGATTTCACTATCATCCACTGTGACATGTGGAGAATCAATATTTTTTACCATTGGAACAATGAAGACACTAAATATAGCTCACAGTCCTGTCTAGAGACCATTAACTACAGCAAAGAATCAAGTGTGGAAAATGAGTCTTGAAGACAATAGGGCCGCTCTGGTTTTTATGAGAGAGAAAGGAGAGATATTTCTATCACAGGGTGGATGTTGGCAGTAAAATTTACACCAAACCAGATGAAAATTAATTACCACAATCAGCCTAATTTCCATAGAAATTATAATGTAGCATTAAGTATCATACATAGGAGATGTCCGGAATTTCTAGATTCAGTCCAGATGGAATTTGTGCTGTCACCAGCCTTATTTCACACATCCTTTGTTAGTATTGAAGGTCTTTAAGCAATGACGCTTTGAACATCACCAGGAAGGTTCCTTAAACGTTAACACTCATAACAAATGAGCCAACAAAAGAAGTGCTTAGGAAAAACATGTGCATCACTTCTGTGTTCTTTAGGGCTTCAAGACTTTTCTAGCCTCAATGATGTCCACACATGCTGTGCTTCTCACTGTAAGCCTCTCTCTCTCTCTCTCTCTCTCTCTCTCTCTCTCTCTCTCTCTCTCTCACACACACACACACACACTGGTCCGTAGTCATCAATTTGAGTCTCTGCTAACCTCCAGTCTTCATAAAGTTTTCCTATTTTTCTCATTCATTCTTATGTAGTTTACTGCTTTTATTACCTTGGCAAACCCTATCAAGGGGGTAACTTCTCTTGCACCTCTTAAATTTATTCCTGAGGTCTTGCAAATTAAGCTACTAAAAGACAATAGATGAACAGAAGACAAGACATACAGTTTTCATTAATATTTTCATGCACAGATATTCAAAGAAATGCTAAACTTCAACTATATATATAATATCTGTTTATATATATTGCACATATGCATATAAATTTAACAAAGGAAAGAAAAAGTTTGCACTTTGAGAGATGGTAAGTATGGAGACGTGTGAGAATAAGTTTCAGAAACTTGATGGGATGTGAAAGCTATTTTTGAAAGGACACTTTGGAATGTGTTGTCTTAGTAGAAATGCCCCATCTTTGATAATAAAAGTCACTCTTCTCCTTAGGACAATGGGTAAGGACTAGATTGTTCACCTATCTCAAGGGGACTTTAAGATCCATTCAAAATTATCATTAAGCCAACTGACATATTTTTGGAGCAAAATCAAATAACCCTTCAGTACTTTGCTCTTGTCTTTGGTAGCATTTCCCTACAAGTTTGGAAGGTTTGTGTAATACTGGGCTCCCCTCCTGGGCTGTAATCTCTTTGAGGGGAGAACCTTGTCTATTACTCAGTCCTGTCTAACAGCGCCTAACATAATTCCTGCCACCTATTATTTATTGTTAAATATAAGATCAAAAGACCCAAGAATCATTGATCCTAATAACGACTTTTGGTACATTACGAAATATAGTCATTGTCTTGTTGGAAAATTTAGACTTTAGCTAAGATATTTGTTTATACCAATAAAACTACTTGTGGTACATAAGCTTCATAAGATGCCTTACACATCACAAATCCTTTCCGTGTACGAAGTCAATTTACCCCAAATTTCTCTAGCAGAGGTTCCTCATTTCTCAAGAATCTGTGAGAGCATTTCCAAGAAGGATTCGCTGGGTGGGGGATCCTCCCATAGTGGCAGAACTTTGTGGTGACAACCCAGATAAAAAGATACTGGAGAAAAAAGCAGAGCTGCTTGCTTTCCTGCTTTCAAGTCTTGTCCCCTAAGCACAGCCATTGTTCACTGCATCAGAGCTCGGCTTCTGTGGCTTTCCAACATTGACCAGCAGCTGTCAGGGACTCCTCTGCCTTCCCCACCAGATCGGGGCTGCTCAGCATCCAGCCTCGAAGACATGCTTCTCGGCCTCTCCAGCAAGCTAGTGACCATGTACTGTTTAAGGCAATCTAATAAACCCCCTTTGAGACCTGTGTTCATTCTATCAGTTCCGTTCCTCCAAAGAACCCTGATTAAAGCATTTGGATCTTGAAATAGTTGCCTATATGTAATGAAATATTTTAAAGATAGGACCAAAATTTGTACACAAAATTCCTTTATATTTTTATATACCATATACACATACAATAAAAGTATCATTTTATGGCATATTCAATAATCTTGTTTGCGAAATGCTTCACAGATGGAACAGCATTCAAAAAAAGAAACCTGAAATTTTAAATTATTTTGGATTGCAGAGTTTGGGCATAGGAAGGTTGATCCCATTGTAAGAGTTGATGTGTTTTTCTTCTCCTCAATATTCTACAGATGAATGAAATTTACACCTACATTTCTCTCCAAGCCTCTTGTTCACTCAGCTATAAAACTTTGCACTACTGCTCAATGGAAATCCTCTTTCCTTTTACTATGGAAAGGCTCCAGTTTCTTATACCCCTCAGAAGATGTAAAAATGTTTTTTCTGAACACTGGTTTCTTTGCTCTCATCAATGTCCCTGTCCAAATGAGTGTCTCAGAGGA
Source organism: Zapus hudsonius (assembly GCA_004024765.1). NCBI lineage: Eukaryota > Metazoa > Chordata > Mammalia > Rodentia > Dipodidae > Zapus > Zapus hudsonius. The sequence continues at coordinate 37,435 of PVHP010011978.1, forward strand.
AGGACTCCACTGGCTAGTGAGGCTAGGAGCATCTGTGACAGCAGCTCATAATGGCTGGCTCTGAGATGGCCCACTTCCCTGGGGAGCTAGCAAGGAAGGCGTAGGCTCCTCCCTCATCCAAGGATGTCTTCCCTCTGGGGATCTCACCTTCTTGAATCCATACACATCCCTGCAATGACTTTAAGCATTCACAAAAGGCAAAAAGAACCATTGACATCTGCATAAGTCTTCCACTTGAAAAAAAAATCCCAAAGCAGTGAAGTAATAAGGAAAATAAGGAATTTATAAGCTTTATGAAGTCAAGGGAGAAAACATTATGGTCAGGACAAATGCAAGCTATTATTAATACAACATCTTTCTCATTCGACTGTGAGCATCTGCCAGTGGTAAATGTGTCTTCTCAATTTTAATATTATGACACCTGGTATAGTTTCCAACACAGCAGGCATTTACCTATAGCGAAAAGAAGGGAGGATATAATGCAAAGAAAAGTGAAGACAGAGGAAAAGGAAGGAAGGAAGGAATGAAAAAGATAAGGAAGAAGAGGTGATGAAAAATAATTGCCCTTATCAAAGCAACAAGAATGCATGGGACATAGAAAGTATGGAAATCACACAGCTAAACAATGTTTAAAACAGAAACATGCATCACAGCCCCAGACCTCAGAAACTAGAAGAGGAGACAAGTATATAAACAACTCTAAAACAAAGCACATGAGGAGACATGGCAGACCGGTTACCTTTTCTTTGCTGGGACAATACACCAGATCAGAAGCAGTGGGAGGAAAGAAGGAAGGAAGGAAGAAAGGAAAGAGGGAAGGAAGGAAGGAGTGAGCTAAGGAAGGAGGGAAGAAAGGAAGAAGGGACGGAGGGAGGGAGGGAGAGAGGGAGGGAGGGAGGACAAGAGACAGGGAAGAATTGGTGGATGGTTTCCAGAGTGACTCCTCTGACAGTTTCCAGTCCTGGCCTGAGTGACTGTGGGGTCTTCTGCTCCCTCAGCTGAGATCTAGTCTAGAAGAAGAGCAGATGGATCCAGGGAGCAGAGCCCGGTATTCCCTGCTTCTCCTCTGAAGCAAGGACAGCAAGGGTCCCCAGACAGCATCCTTAGCCCTGCCAAGAGCTCTGGGTTTTCTTTCCGATTTGGGGGGGGGGGTTTATTTGCATGTTTTTCTCTATTGTGTGAACATGAAAACATAAAGGTCCTAAGTCTTTTTCTCTTTTTTTCTCCAAGTTTATATACATATCATGACTTGAATTGCCTAGATGCTAAACAGCACAATTTATGAACCAGGTACTTTTAGTCCTTTGCTTTATTCCAAATATTATATTTTCTCTTCCTTCCTTCTTTCCTTCCTTCCTTCCTTCCTATTTTTTAATCTCTTTCCTACAATGTTGCAGGATTGAGCCTGCTTGTGGGCAGGCATGGGCAGGGACAACACACATATTACACAACTGGACATTCTCATAGCATCACCAGTGTGACTGAGCTTAGGGTTCACTATACTGTAGCTACAAATATTTGGCCAAACAACTGAGTTCAAGATAGCTTGAAGTGTTGACATGACTCTTGATTTTTAATTTTTTTTCTTTAAATTCTCTCTTCTACTCCAAACTGCTGCCCTTTGACTTAAATCCTGGTCTAGTGATGTGTGTCCCATGTTCTCCATTTTCAAATACTGTCCCATTGAATGATTCTTTATCAGAATGTCGATCTCAGGTCACTTTCATCTTAGTAACAATGGACAGTGAGACACATCGTCACTTGTACCCACACTTATAAGCTAAAGCCTCCCGGAAACCATGACCTTCATAGAGAGTCCCAACCCAGCCAGGTAAACATTGCTGATGACTGGAAAATCCTGTCTCTCCCACAATAACCCTTTCCTTTATTTAATCTGGCTTGTTAATAAAGATCTTCCTTCCATTTTCCTGATGTACGAATATTCCAAAACCACAGGCTCAAATTTTGACAGCTAATTTTGCAGGATATAATTTTCCCGCTTAACCCAAGAGAAAAAAAAAGACAGATGATTGAGATTAATCATTTGTAAAATTATAATTCTGTCACACATAATAATTTGCAAAATCTTTCCCTTTTCTGAAAGCCCCAGAATGCACCATCAATTGTCACACGTTGTAACAGAACATGTAACACATTAGAGGCCTCCTAATAAAGCAAGTCTGCTAGAAAAACAAACCAATTGCCTTATAATTGGCATGGGCCCCACGTGACTTTGCTTCTGCTAAGGGGCAGAAAAAGGCTTTACAAATGATTATTCAAGAGGGTGTATCGCCATGTTATCACCATTTGAGCTGTAGCGTATGCTGTCTCTTTACCCTGTGGAAGACTGTTAGAACTTACAACTGTGTGCCCAGAAAGCAAACTTATCCCTTATAGAAACGTGAGCGAATTAAGAAAAAAAATTAATTTTCAATTAAAAAAAGACGATCAAAATGGACATATTAAAAGTGACTTTTGTAAAATGGTTACATGAGTCCAGGAGAAAGGGCTTGCTATTTTATTAGAGCTCTCTGGAAACTTAACCTTTTCCCTAGGGGCTTGTAATACTGTCTCAACAACAAAGGCAAAGAAACCTCAAGGGAAGCATGTGAGGATGCCACATAGAGTTGGGTCTTCATTGGACTCCGTGGAAATGGGGGCATAGATCCTGACCTACAGTTCAATTGATTAGGTTAGCAGCCAGTCTTTGTGGGCCAGGCATTGCTTCTCTGCTCTTTCCAATTTTACAGACTATATGGAAGCCAAGTATCCCTTTCTCAGGTATATGTTTCAGGGATCTCAGCAAGAGGGTGTCTAAGTGGGTCTGAATACCCTATTCTTGATTCTTATCTGAAAATATTATTATGATCAAAATTAACATATATGTACTTCAAAATAACTGGGTAAATTTCAAATACTTCCCCACAAAAATGTTAGATAAGAAAAGTGACAGGGCCTGGAGAGATGGCTCAGCTGTTAAGGTGTTTGCCTGCAAAGCAGAAGGACCTAAGTTTGATTTCCCAGTTCCCACATAAAACCAGATACCCAAGGTGGTGCATGTGTCTGGAGTTTGTTTGCAGTGGCTGGAGGCCCTAGTGTGCCCATTCTCTCTCACTCTCTTTCTAAATTAAATAAATAAATAAAATATTAAAAAAAATATTTAAGAGAGGTGACAGGCACACCAATTAATTTGGTTTAATTATGTGAAATAGTATACATAATCAAAATATATCACCACAAATCTATATAATAATTATAATAATAATTATTTTTTAAAATCAAAACTAAAATAAACATGCACAGTGTATATCAAAAACCTAGAATTTTTAATGTTTCACTCATGAAGAAATAATAAATAATAATAATAATAAATGTTTGAGCTAGGCATTTTAACCTTATTACACACACATATAAGTCAAAATCAACAAAATATGTACGATTTTATGGGTTTATATATCTGCTAAAATAAATTTAAGATAAAATATAATGAAACCATTATTTTACTTAATAATGAAAACATTGTACAATCTCAACCTTAAAGGGGTGCACTGAGGACTTTCATAAGCAAATAAGCAATGAATAAGTTGAAATGAGTGCCTACATTATATCCAGAAAATTTTTCTAAAGTAAATAGGCAACAAGTCTCACTAACCCTACAGCATTATATTGGTATGAGCCACCATTACTTTTTAAATTTTTTAAAAAAGATTTTATTTATTCATTTTCAAGCAGGAAGAGAGAGAGAGAGAGAGAGAGAGAGAGAGAGAGAGAGAGAGAGAGAGAGAGAGAGAGAGAGAGAGAGAACACCAGGGCCACCACCTTGCAGGTCTGGGTTATGTGGGTCCTGGGGAATTGAACCCAGAGCCTTAGGCACTGGAGGCAAGTGCCTTAACCGCTGAGCCATCTCTACAGCCCTTTAATTTTTTTTTGAGAGAGAGAGAGAGTCTTGCTATGTAACTCAGAATAGCCTGTGACCCCCAATTTCTGCCTAAGCCTCCTTGCACACTGTGGCCATGCCCAGTAAAGGTCACTCTCTCTTCCCTGATTATGACAGTCACTTCCAGCAGTTCCCAGGAAGTTTCACCAGGCATGTGGTGGCCAACCTGCTTATATCTCAGTTTTCCCTCTCCCCAGAGACGCCCCTCTGCTCCCTCCCACTGCCTGGGTGGCTTCACTGTGAGCTTGGGGCTTCCGTGTCTTGGGAAAAGGCACGAATCAGTGAAGGAGGAGGAGGTAGGAGCCAAGAGGCCTACTTTCCTTCTTGAAATCAAGAGAGAGAGAGAGAAGGAAGAGAAACCCACAGATTCTTTTTGGTTGGTTTCTTTGACAGCAATAAAAGCAAAACACAAAATAATATCTCAATATCCCCTAAATACAAGTTTTGTCACTGCACATAAAATGTGGTATCTTGCTTGCCTCAAAGAAAGAAAACACTTCCCTAAATCTTCTGTATTCACACATCCCCAGGAGGAAAGTCAGACATGACTTAAAACAGGAGGTAATTTAAGGAGGGTTTCTCCGAGCCTCATTCGGCTGCAGTCTAGAAAGGACAGAAACATACAGCAGACATGGAATGTCATTCTAATGAAAAATGTAATGACATACACTTATAGACTAATGTACAATCTGATTAACACTTGGTTCACGCATTCACCAAGTATACCTTGAGCACCTGCTGAATGTAAGGCACGGTTCCAGATGCTTTTTGGTGAACAAAATACAGAAAAGCCCTGCCTCCATGGGGTTTATATTTCACTAGGATGAGATAATTTAAAAAAACATAACAAATAAGTACACTCTGTGCTCTATTAGAAGTAGGCGAGTGACAGGCACTAGAGGAGTGGACTTCCAACAGAGAGAATCCAGAGGACAATGTTGGGCATCGAAGGATGGAACCACTTATGAAGTGAAAAGGACGTCAATTGCCCATCACGACCATTGACCCCCTCCAGGAATACTTGGCTTAGCTTGAATTGATGTGTCTAATGCTCAGCCTTTACAACTTCATTTTCATATCCTTTTGTTTATTTCTGGCAGCCTCCTTCCCTAATGAGACAACATCGCTGTGACAGACCTTCAGCCATTCTGAATGCTGTACTTTAAAAGCCATCTCACACACACCAGGGTTTTATTTTGTGGAGCCATGAGGGCTTGAGTGTGTCACTCTCAGGCCATCCAAGCAGCAAGAGGTGCTGGAGAGGCAGATACCTTACCTGCTACTGATACCTGGATATTAAGCAGCTAAGCCTGTATGACTATGAACTGCATATATTTTTAAGACAATGAGGCAGATATGATGATGTACAAGCAATATTTCATGAAGGTCCCTGAGATTTCTCATTTAACCTTAAATGTTTAGCACATTACTTGTTAGAGAGTAGTGTGATGGTCCACAAAGTGTGTCTTCATGGTCTAACTCATGGCTAAAGTTAGGCAATAAAAAGTAACAAAACAAGAGAAATAAAAGTAATTAAAGACAGACCAGCACCTCCTGTTGCTCTCTGTTCACTGTCCTTCTCTAAAGGAAACATGGCTCAGAAGCAGCTCGTTCAGGACAAGCAAACTCACTGCAGCTAGTTGAATTAACTAGTACATGACAAGAGGCAAACATTTTTATGATTCGTCTAAATATTAACAATTTCAATATTTAGCTGCAATTACATTAGGGAGAACTGTAAAATTTAACTGGCATAGGGCTTTGATCTTGAACTTCCAATGTAAGCAAACATGATTTCAGCTTGCCCCTCAGATAATGGTTTTCTGCCACCATTTGTCTTTGATATTGTCACTTGTAGTGTCTCCTCTGTCATAAGGTGAAGGGATGCCCCTGCAGCTATACAGTTAGGGATGTTCCTTAACGTCTGATTACTTGGTGTCTTCTGGAGACCCTTCTCCACTCACAAGGGACAGAAGCCCACCACAAACAGCAGGCACAGAACCATCAGACTCATTCTGGGCATAGTCATGTGGTTGGCCTCATGGAAAAAAATGAACAACCTCCTCTCTCCCTGTCTGTGCCTCCTTTGTGAGGACTGCGTGGAAGAGCATGCCCCTCACCTGCACACCTCCACAAGGCTCTGCTGCTGTGAGCAGGAACCATCCCATCAGGGCAGATGGGTTGATAGTTTTCATAAAGTTGATACTTTTACAAGATAATGCGTATTCATGTGGGAACTATATAAAATTCAGTGTAGGTGTGACTCTTAATAGTTTTTATATCTCTATGTCTTTAAAAAGATTCCTCATTCTCAGTGTATATGTGTATATGTCTGCACATGTGTGTGTGTATATATGTGTGTCTGTTTGTCTATCTGTGTCTGTGTCTGTATTTTTTATTTTAAATTTCTCCATACTATTTTGTAGCCTGGATTCTTTTACTTAAATATGACTATTTTCCTATGTTATATAATATTATTTTCTGGCTTGGATTTTTTAAAATAGTACCATGAGTTTCTTTAATTGATCAGTTGTTGGACAACTTAACTGTTCTGCTTTTCAAAATTTTAGCTATGTAGAATACTAGTAATCAATATTGCATATAAATTTGGGGTTATACATCAGATGGTTTTATTTTATTGTAGTAGGACAAATTCTACCTATGTAGT
>PVHP010011979.1:0-45556 GCA_004024765.1 Zapus hudsonius
GCCCCTGCCCTGTTCTTTTCATTGACTAATAATTCTTCGTTTGCAATCATACAGTACTGCCAGCTAATAGTTTTATTGACTAAATACATACTTGCTTTCTTGACCCCTGCAAAGTGACAAGATTCTCTATGCTCGTGACCCTGACAGACTTGATAATGATCAGTGTGATCCCAAAGAGCATTTGGCTGTAGTGCCATCTGATCTTTATGCATAATTACTTACAGTTCCCTCCCACCTACACTAGAACACACCACACACACACACACACACACACACACACACACACACACACACACCTTTTCATATTGTTACTTTCATGTCACTATGACATAGTACTTGGCAAGGTAACTTAAGGGAGGGAATATTTATGTTGACTCATGGCTGCAGTCTATCAAGGTGGTAAAGGCAACAAGGTGGTTGTATATTGGTCCTTGGCAAGGGGAGAATGTGTCCATCAAGGGGAGAATGTGTCCATCAAGGGGAGAATGTGTCCATCAAGGGGAGAATGTGCCAATCATCAAGGGGAGAATATGTCAATCATCAAGGGGAGAATGTGTCCATCAAGGGGAGAATGTGTCCATCAAGGGGAGAATGTGCCAATCATCAAGGGGAGAATGTGTCAATCATCAAGGGGAGAATGTGTCCATCAAGGGGAGAATGTGTCCATCAAGGGGAGAATGTGTCCATAAAGGGGAGAATGTGCCAATCATCAAGGGGAGAATGTGTCCATCAAGGGGAGAATGTGTCCATCAAGGGGAGAATGTGTCCATCAAGGGGAGAATGTGTCAATGGCTCTTTAAAGTCAGCAGACCAGAACCTTCAAGGGTTTATTCTTAGTGACCTACTTCTGCCCACCTAGTCCCACCTCCTAAAGGCTCAATAGCTTTCAAAATAAATCTGTAAGTTTAACACTGTGTTCAAAACACGGATCTGTGGAGGACATTTCACATTCAAATCACATTAAAAAGTAAACACACTCTGCATGCACCTCTGGCCAGTAAGTACTTTCCTCTTGGGGACAGTCTTAGCTTTCAAATAAATTCTGCATGGTAAACCTACTCAAAGTATCCACCCTATACCTGATCAACTTGATCTTTTCAATTATCTTGAGTGGGTCTCTGAGGATGTTCACAGGAAGGCAGATTCTCAGTAGGGGGCAGGATATAAAGAAGCTCAGAGAAACTAGAGATGAACATCCCTTCCTGTGTGGGCAGTGCAGGAAGGAAAATCCAGAGACTCTCGGGAAGCCAACAAGTCTGGGATAAGGTTGAAAGACTGCCCTAAGGCTAAATAAAGGGGGAGAAAATTTGGCTTTCACCCCTGCCTGTTTTGCTATTTTGTGTGTGTGGCGTTGGTGATGGGTTTCTCTCTCTGCTTGGACCTGTGAAAGAGGGCCAGACTCTTTCTCCATTATGGAACTTCCCCTGGATCTGTAGCTTCAATAATGTGCCTGATTTGGACATTCATCAGCGTTGTGTGGCTGACTGGGACATGGCTGTTCATATCAGCAGCTGTTATCTTCTTGTTTCTGGGTCAAAAACCCTGACCAGCAGCAGCTGATGAAAGGATGGGGTTTACTTTGGTCCACACTTTCAAGAAGCTTCATCATGGTGGGGAAAGCATGGCAGAGCAGACTACCTTAGTATCACATCTTGTCAGTAGCAGGAAGGAAGCAGTCTGAGTGAGTTTGCTCTGAACACCCAGTGGACTGTACTAATAACCCTCAATGTCAGTCTCCAGAGAAACATCCCTCGAAAGGCCCCACAACCTTCCTAAATTACCACCAGCTGGGGATCAGTTATGCAAAACACCCTGGGGGCCATGTCACCTTCCAACCAATGCAATTACTTAACCTCCTAGAGTCCTCAGTAAGCAGCACATATAAAGAAGGAATCCCAACTTTCTGGAGTTAAGTCATGATGTTGAAATTTACCAGCTTCTGACTTGAAGTAGGTTACTCACCCTAGTGATTTCTCTGGTGATTAGATAGGGTGTTTCCTGTCAAAATCTTAGTAACAAATCCTGACTTCTTATAAGTACAAATGCTATTATTAGTTCCACACCTTCACTGAGTTGTCCTGTGAATAAGGTGATGATGACCATATCATTCTTTAGATCTTATTTTCCTGACAGCTTTGGAAACTCAGCCTATGTCCTTATTTCAGCCCTAGGATGCGAGAAATGGTAAATGAACCATCAATGACCAGGAAGGGGCCAATTGTATATAATATTAAAGTATGAAAACAATTTTATTTTATTTCATCATATAGTAAAATTGTTACTAGATCCTAAAATCTGAAAGACAAAAAAATAAAAATAAAAGTGTGTTGTAGAACCTACCTATTCAAATGTTTTATTTATTTATTTATTTAAATAAAATTATTTTTACAATGGAAAATCAGGTTGATATTTTAAAAAATAATAATGTGGGAGAGGGAGAGATTATCCATGATTCTGTTTGAACCAAAATATTCCTAAACACACTATTACATAGCAAGATGGAGCCCACAGTACTTGAAACATTTTTGCCCTAAAAAAAATAGACTTTGCTAACCCAGACATATAAAACTAACACCAGGAAGGATTTAACTAAGTAGACAGTTATAAAAATTCAAAAAAGTACAAGCTTCATTCTCAAAACTACCTGATTCACTAACCAGCCCTGTGTTTCTTTTGTTGGAAAAGATCTTCAGATACTCGCCTATCCTGTGAATATGAAAGCAATGAAGGAAGAGATAAAATTATTTTTAAAAAATTTATTGATGTAAACATTAAGCAATCATCATGTTAATGATTAACAACAACAATGACAATAATAATAATGATAGTAGTAATGATAATAATAATACCAGATATAATTTCATGTAACTATAGTCATCTTGTTATTGACAAAAATTCCCAAAGCACACGTTGAAGAAAAAACAGCATCTTCAAGACATGATGCTGGGAAAACTAGATATCTACATGTAGAAGAATAAAACTAGATCCTAATCTCTTACCCTATACAAAACTCAACTCTGAACATGAGAGCTGAAACTCTGAAATATCTATTAAAAATAGTAGGGAATAAATACACTTCATGGCATAGTCATAAATAAGGTCTTACTGAATAGGACTTAACTCATTCAGGAAATAATACCAAGAATGGGAAAACAGAACTTTAAGAAATTATGAAGTTTCTATACAGAAAAGGAAATTGCCTTTCAAGTGTAGAGTCAGCTGGCAGAATGGAAGAAGTCTTTGCCAGCTACACATCTGACCAAAGACTCATACCCAGAATATACAAAAAAAAAAACCTCAAAATACTAAACACAATGAAAACAAGCAACTTAATCAAAAACGTGTGCTATGGAACTGAACAGAGTTCTAATAAGAAGAAATACAAATAGTTGATCAGCATGTAAAAATGTGCTTACTCAATATCCTTAGCCAGCAGATAAATGTAATTTAAAACTACTTTGAGGAGTTGGAGAGATGGCTTGGTGGGACGTGAGTTCAATCCTCAGCCCCCAAATAAAAAGCAAGGCATACCTGTGTATGCCTGTAACATCACACTGATGTGGGCATAACCAGGAAGATGGAAGTGGGCATCTCTGGTCATCCAGCCTAACTGAATAACAGTGCATTTCAGGTTCAGTGAAAGACTCTGCCTCAGGAAAATAAAGTAGAAGAATCATAGACCAGGCCACTTGACTTCCACCTCTGCCCTCCACGTGTGCGAGCATATGGTGGGCACATCTATACACACATGTATATAAAACACAAGCACACAGGCACACATAATGGGTACATTGAGATTCTATCTCACCCCAGTCAGAATTGCTTTCCTCAAGAAGACAAATAACAACAAATGCTGGCAAAGTTGGGGAGAGGAGGAGGAAACCTTGATTCACTGGTGATGAGAGTGTGAACTTATGTTGCCAAAATGTGTGCCAGTATAGATGTTACTCCACAAAAGCTAAAAGTAGAATTATGACCCAGCTGTAGCACTCCAGGAAGTCCTCCCGAGTGACTTTACATCCTGCCACAGATGCGTTCACACATCCCTGCTCATGGCCACTCTTCTCACCATGAGGAGTGGAATCAGCTTAGAGAACCACTAACCTATGAATGGGTGATGGAAATGTGCTGCATATACACACATACACAATACTCAGCTTTGAGTATTAGCAACTAATTTTGAAATTAGCAACGAAAATAGGATAAACCAGGCCCAGAATGACAAATACTGCATGCTTTCTCTCATATTCAGATCCCAATCCTGATTTTTTTTTTAGATTTGTATGTAACCTGGAGGTTCTGGAGAGACCAAGAAACAAACAAACAAAAAATCTTCAGGGGAGAACACCAGAAGGCAGAGAGACTCATGGACAACCCAATTCCACCAACAAGACCTGAGATGATGGCTGATTCCCAGGCAAGAGAGGAACCACCCCTAACTCATCATCTAGGGCCCAGGTGAAATCACAGAGGAAGTGGCGAGATGAGCAAGAGTGCAGCTCCCACAGCAAGTCAGGGGCCAAGGGAGGTGTCATAAAAACTTCGGAGATATGAAAATGCCAAATGGACACTTACTACTTTGTAAGCTAATTAAAACTATAATTAAAATAAGAGAATAAATGGAAGTACTCTGTGTGTGCAGAAGACATGGATTATTATATGAAATTCCCAGAGCCAAGTGTGTGATCCCTCCCCGTGAATCATCAAGACTGGGAAGTCCCAGAGGCTGCAAAATAACACGAGCCATTGTCTTTTCTCTTGGTTATCCACCACAACTGAATGGTAAGACTATTTCTGAAGATGCAACACACTTTGGTTGTAAGACGTTGCACAATCATGCAGAAACTGAGCTGGAAACTTCTCTCTTGTGACTAGCCCTCATGGTTCCCATGCGTCTTGGGAAAAGTCATCAATGGTCTCACCCAGCTATGGACCCTGAAAACTAAGCAACCATCTATCCAGGCAGGATGTGTCCACTGGTACAGTTAGTGACATGACTATCAAGTTGATAACTGAATATGGCTGGACTTGAGGCCTCCTCCATAGGGATTATTCACTGGTACTATAAACCTACTCAAAATTCCACAGGCTCTAGGGGGGAAGTTACTACTGTTGTTTGCTAAGTATAAATGGTATGGTGTCAAACCCCTCTCTCCATATAGGTTTATACTCACAGATTAGTGCTCTCTCAGTCTCAGGAAAGTTTTGCTTGGTTCAGTGGGTGGAAGTTAGTGCAGAGATTCATAACTGGACAAAGTTCTGAGAATGTGACTGCTGTGTGCTTAGCCTTATATGGGACATAAAACACACTCCTCGAGGCTCAGGGAATGTTATAGAAGAGGGGATGGAAAGAATGTAAGATCTAGAGGATGGAGAGAAAGGCCACAGAGTAAAGTCTCCTGGACATGTCATTGCTGCCGCACTCAGAAAAATCACAGGAGCTATGGAACCCTGCACAAAGTTGGGTCTTTCAACATTCCAGCATGGATGAGGAGTGCACACTCTGACCTATACTCATGCAACCAACCCTAATTCATAAGAAACCCTAATTAATAAGTCAGCAGGTCACAAAATAATACATAAAAGGAATGTAAATAGCAGGGAAGCTTGTTGGGAAGAAGGGTTCATATGAATGGGAAGGAATGAAAGAGGGTATTGGGGATGTATATGAACTTAACAGAATCATGCAGCACATGTGAAATTGTCAAACCACAAATACATCTTTTAAAAATAGTACTAGTAGGGGCTGGGGAGATTGCTCAGTGGTTAAGGCACTTGCCTGCAAAGCCTAAGGTTTGATTCCCCAGGACCCACATAAAGCCAGATGCACAAGGTGATACATGGGTCTGGAGTTCAATTGCAGTGGCATGCCCATTCTCTCTCTCTCTCTCTCTCTCCTCCTCCTCCTCCTCCTTCTTCTTCTTCTTCTTCTTCTTCTTCTTCTTCTTCTTCTTCTTCTTCTTCTCTCTCTTTCTGTCTCTTCTCTCTCTCCCTCATAAATATATAAATGAAATATTTTAAAATACTACTACTAGTAGTAATAATGATAATTATGATAAGTGCCAGAGGACAGACTAAAAAAGAAACTTTAAAAATGAACTGGTATCAAATCCTCCCAAAAGGAGTGTTGTGAGCACACAGCATGTCTGCATGCCTAAGAACAAAGGCAAAATAAGATGAAGAAGAAAGACAAAAGGTAGGAAGGCAGGTCTATATTATGGCATTATGTATAAAAGAAGTACTATTTCTCTCTGATTTTAAAGAAGGAACTGGACTAAAATATTTATTCAATCATAAGTATTCTTTTATTACTTGGAATTCATTGTTTTCTGAAATATAAATCAATTACCATGTGCAACTAGCATGAAAATTTCAGATTCAATAAAACCTGGTTGTCTAGATAGATCGGTTAGACACTAAGACCCACTCTTTTTCTAAGAATTGTTTTTTTTTCCCCATGAGCTTTTTACATGGACTCTGCTCTTTTTTATGTTCCATATTTCTGTCTGGCAGTTTTATTGACTTTAACAATTGCTTACATTTCCTTCTTACAGTCCTGGTGTAGTTACACATGTCTTTCTGTTTTCTTTTGAAATAGGAGACTGCTGGGAAAGTAACCAACGTTATTTCACTGCCTCAGAAATTGTGGGTTACTGGGAGGAAGCTAGAGACTAGTTGTTATTTCCCTTTGTAGGAAACCTGCTCTTTTCCCACCTGCATGTGGCGACCAGGGGCTCAGTCATGACCTGTGCCAAACAGTCATTGTTCCTCTGGGCTTCACAGCTCTGTTCTCACTTCGCTTCTAGTTTTTGTGGTTTCATATTTGGAATGCCCCCTCCATACCTCCTGCTCCTTGTTCTTATTCAGATTTATACTTATTTGTGATATCAAATCATCACCAAGTATTTTGGGTGTAATACTGGTTTTTCTTCTATTTATTTCATAGTGCTTGATAATAGTAAATGAAAGCTCTCTCATCAAGTATTTATACAAACAAAAGTAATATCAAAAAATGCATTTAGTAGGCATCAAGGTGAAGCTCAGATATACCCCTTAGGATCTACAAGAGAATAAACACACAAGAGAATAAAAAACAAAAACAAAACAACGACAAAAACTTCATCAAAGACTTGACAAACAGAAGCAGATATAATGACATGCATGGAGATAAAACTATTACAAGGGCTATATTTCTCCTTCTAGGAAATGCACTCTCTAATGAAACCTGTAATTCTTTAATGTTCTTGAAGGTACAGTATTTGTATGCTCATCAATAGTTTTAAAAGTCTTCCTGATAACAAACCAAACAAAAGAGAATTGTAGTTGATACTATTTTCACCAGGTCACTAATTTAGAGAAATTCTAGGTTAGTCAGTAACTAAAAATGTAGAAGAAGTCAATTTATGTTCTGAGTCCCCTCTAATCTCTTGGGATTTTTCTTAACATTAATTTCCATATGATTGGGACACCTATTTTTTATTACATACCCACACATACATGCTAAAGTCTAGATACTAAGGGTATTTTCCAGCAATGCTATATGCACTCCACTTATCAGATTCCTAGTGTCTCCAAATATAATCAACACCCCTCAAGAGGCTAATGTATATCAGTTTACTATTCCAAAGCTAGTGTTAAAGTTTCATGTGATGTTATTAATGCTGTACTCCTAGGACTGGAGGACAGTGAGCCATCAAAAACCAGTTCCTGAATGTATAAAACACAAAAACACTTATTAACAGCCCATAACAGATCAGAAGAGGAGTCACCATGGCTATTTCATTGCTGTCTCAGAGACAGAGGTTTAGTTAGTAGCAAGGTTAAGCCTTCTAATATGCTAATGTGTTCATTTTATCATGGGTCATTGCTTCTTTGCAAGTTGTGACTAAACAGCCCAGGATAGGGATTAAGCTTTGAACAAGGCTTAAACGAGAGAGTGCCTTTATCAATGAGATTCCAATTCTTCACACCTGTCCTTAGACCTCCCCTTCTCTCTCCCCCATGTGTCAGTTTCACCCTACTATTTATTTTCTTCACATGGCTAAAACAGCTGCAGGAAATCTTTCATACTTTTATAGAGATACAAAAGCACCATGATAGAGTGGACTTTCCTTCTTCAACCCACTGATAGTACGTTTGGTCTCTCAGGGATTCATCATCATCTGCAAAAAAAGAAGCTTCTCTAACGAAAAGTGAGGAGAACCCTAATCTATGTCTATAAACATAACTACTTAGAAGTCAACTTGATGAGCACAAGGTATCCATTTAGCCAAAAAACACTACAGGGAAAGAAGGGCATCTCAGGGAGATGAGGGAAGGGGATATGATCAAGTTCTGGAATGTTCATATATTAAGATGAATAAAGTATGTCAGTTATACACCATGCCCAAGCCAATCCTTGTAGTGAGAGAGCTAGGACTTGACCAATAATAGACCGTGTTATGAAGAAGATGGTTTAGAATAGCAGACAAGGATGAATACTTCTTCCTGGTTTTCCCAGAACTTGATCTGTTGTATCACTGGCAGGTGCACCTCTTAGAAAACTGCTCAATACTATCAGCATAGACATGAAAACATACTCAGGTCGTATTATTGGAAAACTTATTTAGATTAATAAATATGTCTATTTCTACTTTTTTATCATGGGTAGCTTTTTTTCCACAAGAGCCAATATTACTACAATGAACTTGAAATCAACATCTCTTTCTCTCCAACAATCAATCCATATATCTCATGATGTTTGACAAAATCTGTTCTTCCAATGGGATTCCGAAATCTTCTTTAGAATTAGAGACTTTCTTCAATAGTCCTTCAAAATCTAAGATTTTTGCACTGCAGAGCTTCAGACAGGCTTTTAAAGCAACACCCCAAATCCTCAGTAAGGAAAGAGCTAGAAGAATCTGTCTCATTAGCAAAATCAGTGGTTATCTGGGATAAATTGTGGCAATTTTATTCCGAGTCATGTGTTTCATTACTTTTAATGTTAAAAATAACTTAATTCCGTTCAGTTGGTACTTTCTCTTGTTTGTAAATAGCCTGCTGGAGTCTCTAAAGAATTTATGAAACAAGTGTCAGAATATCTCTAATTTCTCTTTTATTTGTTGACTGGCTTTCAACATAGCTGAGTGGATGAGAGTGAGACTTTGAAGGTCTGCTCACACTATCAATACAACTGATAATGCTAATCACAATTATAAACAGATTGGCTATTACTCTGTAAGACATATAGAGGCAGCTGGGCATGTTTTATGCCTTTCACTGGCTAATATCAAGCCAGGGATATAGAACTTTGTGGAATTCCTTTTATAAGTGAAATTTTCAGGGCCTTGCCCTAATCTTCTACTTTTACTAGTTCTGGGTGCAGACACCATGCTATCCATTTTAAACAAAGTTTCATGGGCCAAACGACTATTAAAAGTCATTGTAATGAATCTGCCCTTGCAATTATAGGCCTCAGCCTCCAGAGACTCAAATGCTAAATTTTTCTACATAAAGCAGGAAAGCTAAAGTTATTAAGAAACTCTGAAACCAAAAGTGAACATAGTTGAAGGTTAAGTTATTTTTGGGGAGGGAGAAAAGTCAGAGTCTTGGGAACGTAAGGGAATTAAATACCTATGGGGTTTCCATGAGGAATGTCATCCCCATCTGTAACCGAGACTGGAGGATTAACAGAGTTTCGGAATACAGTGACAAAGTTATTCTCATTGAGCTTTAAGATGTCCAATTGATGCTTCGTTGGCATCACATTTTTGTCAGATTGGGTCATCCATTTCTCCTCAAAGCCAAAAGCCATTGAATGTAATCCTATTTTAGCACAAGGTTTGTTTTTCCCCTGGTGTGTATTGACAAAGGATATTTTCTAGGGGAGAATTCATTCAGTAGCTTTTATATATCCACACAGGAAATGGAAGTGACCTTTCCACCCACACAGTTATGCATTTTGACAGGCAGCACAGAGCCAGTCCCTCCAACCATAGGGCACAGACGACCGCATACTGTTCTCCTGAGGCATGATGTAACTCATGGTGCTTAATCACATTTAGCAGGCCTGGAGATGAGTGTCATTCAGAATATCACAAAGACAGAAAGGCTGTGCTACAGATTCAATGGAAATCCTCAGCAAGAAGCAATCTGGCTGCTTATTGAATGAATATAAAATTATTTCCAAAAAACGCTATTTCTTTTCCCTTCTAACACAGTTAACTCCAATCCCAAAAACATAAATCTTGATTTTTCAGAAACAAGTAGGATTCATTTTTCAAAAGACTAGATTACTTCTCTGCTCCATATTATGTAGACAAGAGTATGTGATGACCTTTGATGTAAGAAACATGATGATTTATTTGGAGAACCATCCCAAATGCATGTTTCATATGGATAAGACCTAGGGCATCCAAGGAGCCATGGACTCTCATGGATCTCACCAGTGTGATCACGGTAGCTAAAGTAGGGAACAAAAATAAGGGCTTGTCTCCTTTACTAGGATGCCTCTCTCCTCTCTCTCTCTCTCTCTCTCTCTCTCTCTCTCTCTCTCTCTCTCTCTCTCTCTTTTGCTCTCTCTCTTTTTCTTTCTCTCCCCTACACATACATACAAACAAAATCTCTCCACAGTCCATTTTAGTCCATTTAGCTATAGTGCTAAAGATTCAGGGTGATCTTCAGAAATTATATCACCTATAATATGAATTTTCATTCTCTAATGGTCTCCCATATTGTCTATGTCCTTTCTTTCTCCTCCTCACACCTTATTGTTTCAAAAATACTGAATTCTTGTTTTCCTAACCAATGCAAGTCTGCTTAATATGCATACCATCAGAATACAACCCCTCATCTAAGCTACTTTTTAAAATGTTTCTTTAAAAAAATCAATATAGTTGTCTTCCCCAGGGAAACCTAGTCAATTAAAATAGGCCCATCTTCTATTTCTGAAAATGGAAAATCTAAGACACCACGATAAAGTATTATAGAGTGTGTTGTAATCCAAGTTCAGTGTGCAGGAAAAAGTCCAGGGATGGATGAGATATGGAAGGACTTGATGATTTTCCCTTCTAGTAATGGACCCTGATCATTTTGTGATTTGAGAAATTAATGCTCATACCTGACTCTATGATAATTGCTTGTTATATTGACTCTCAATTAAAAGTTTAGCTCCCTGAAGAAATTCTGTATCTTAAAGATTGTGTGTTTCTCATACTAATGGAGAGCCTTTTTGACATTGACATTTTTCAGTTGATCATTCTCTTTATTATTTTTTGTAGTTCTATCAAAGAAAGTATTATACATGGCTTGGGTCTAATCGATCACATGTGAACATTTGAAAAACCCACTAAAAAAGAGCTATTGGGTACTTCAAATAGGGGCTATTCCAGGATAAAACGCAAAAGGATAGACCATAAGTAATACACAGAAATCACTGTTGAGGGAATTGCTGTCATCACAGTTGGATTAGAATATTTTAGGGTGGAGAGACTACTATATTAGACTACAGAGTATAGCTCAAAGCTCACTTCATAAGTAGTAGATTAAAAATGTATGATTATCTGGTTTATCTGCTGACAAAGGGAAAATTAAGCCTTAAGTATTTCTTTTCCATAAGTCTCTGATATTTATTTTTCTTTATGCTATAGTCACCTTACAAAGACAAGTATATTCCTATTCAAAATTTGTGTCAGATTCTAACATTGATACAACCACACACAGGATGATGGTAAGAAAAGTTTTATTATTTACATACTGAGGGTTTTAGATATCTGAAAATGTCTTGAGAAGGCAGAGAAGGGAGGCTTTGGATTTTTATGGGATTGGGAGGTGGAGCCAATATGAAAGCTTCCACAGGTGGATAGGGGTTTATTTGGTTTAGTTGAGACTTCCCATTGGCTTCAAAGAAGGAAGCCCAGGCAGTCTCATCCATTTATGCAATTTGTGTCAGAAAAGAGAGAAGATGAAGGGAAAAGGAAAGGGTGATGTTTACAAGCTTCTAGAAATTAAATGTAAAAATTTGAAGTCCAAGTTTTCCATGGTTGAATTAATAGGATTTACTTTTGTTATGGATCCAAGAATCCATATATATATATATTTACAGTTTTTGTTATGGATCCAAGAATCCATATATATATATATATATATATATATATATATATATATATATATATATATATATTTTTATATATATATATATATATATTTATATATATATATATATATATATATATATATATATATATATATATATATATATATATATATATATATATATATATATATATATATATACAGTTAAATCTTTCCAGGTCACTGTATACAATATTAAAATGTGATGCTATAATTATATATTACATTGATGTACTGTTGTTAAAATTAGTTATCCAACTTCAGTTCAATGTAAATTATTATAAACCTATCCTGATGATCAGAGATTAGTAACAGACATGTTCTGACAGACTATGGTAACTCATCCAGTAAGATTATAAATTCTTAGTAGAGTAGAGAGAGAAAAAAAAAAACAAAGAGAGAAAGAATGTTCTATTTAAGTCTGAAAGTGTTACTTGAAAATGTAGAAGTCAAAATATCCTCTGTTGTAGTCAGTTCCACACTGCTGGGATGAATTTCCAAGTCAGACATAGTGGGAGGAATGGGAATTATTAAGTAGATCCAGGGGATGTTCCATTGATGGCAAAAGAATCTGGACCCCCTACTCAAATCCAAACAGTGAGACACAACCACCACCCAGCACCACATGCAAGTACAGTCAGACCTCAAACAGCAGGGAACCCCAGGCAGAGCTCAAGCACTCATCATACCTTGAAGCTAGAAATCAGATCTGTTCCTAGTGATACCTCCTCCAGCGTGACTGCTGGAGACAAGGCTTTTTTTTTTTTTTTAATCACCAGAGTCTATTGGGGGACACACATTCACACTTCCATGCCCACATTCAAACTCTGGCTCCCAATAGGCTCATGACCATCTCACATTGTAAATTGTATTCAGTCCAATTTCAAAGGTCTGTACAGTCTTTAACAATTTAAGATTGTTCCAAAGTCCCAAGTCTCATCTTGGATCTAAGATATGCTCTTAAACATAAGTCCTATAAAATCAACAACTTATATAATTTCAACATATATTAGAACAGGGTAAACATTTCTATAGCTATAATGCATAACAAGGAAAGCCTGGACCAAGACAAACTCAATAATGATTAGGCAAATATCAAACATTTGCAGTTCAAGTACAACATCATATCCAGTGTTGAGATTTTCCAACTCTGCCCCTCCAAATGGGCTGAGTAGCTTCTATCCTGAGCCACTAGGGCTTAACACTGGTAGCCCTGGCACAGTCCTGGTATATCCAAAACATCTTCAGGTCTCTATTGAAAACCATGGTAGCTTGAGACACCAGTCTCAATGCCAATAACTTTAGATTTGTTTGAATTTCTCCAATTTTAAATCTTAAATTTCTCAGCTTGATATCTTCCACCAAGCATATGAAGTTACTTTTAAATTTATCCTTGATCAAACTCTGGGAATGCACAGCAACACAGTTCTAACAAAGTTGAACGTTCATAAGCAAAGACTCCAAATGCAATTCTCTCTTAATTTTGCATTTTCAAACACTCACCAGAATAATCCATAAAACTGGGCTTACTATTCTGGAGGGTGTCTTCAGTTGGAAGTACCAAATTCTGTCGCATCCTTAGAGTGGCTAAAAGCCACTATAAAACAAGCCGATTTTCATGTACTCAGTCACATTTCAAGTGAACAAGATGCTTCTGTGGCTTCATCCACAGTGTTAACCTTGCAGACAAAGACATGGGGGATAATGACTCTTAGCAACATTAACAAGTAATACTGATGTAGGATTTTTGTGCTCAGGAGGGATCCTCATGTGTATGAACCCTAACTTTGGGTCTTGTTCTATTTTTAACAAAGGATTAACTAAAAATAAGTTCAAGAAAGATAAATTATGAATTGTTAAGTTTATTTAGGGAGAAAGAGAAAAGTCATGAACAGGAGGGAAGTAAGGACATGAACTCATGTGGAAAGCACCTCGTACCTCCTAAAGTTCATTTAAGGGAAATTGAGGTTTGCAAAGAAAGACAAGAGTAGAGCCTCAAGCACATGGAAGATAAAATTTAGGTGAAAATGTAGGGAAATTTAGAGGAAACACACATAGCATCTTCATTCCCCCTGGAAGGAAGCGAGGAGGGCAAACAGTGGTGGCTTAAGGAAGAATAATAGGAATAAAATATCAAAGCAGAGACCACTAAATTTAGAGGAGAAATGAGAATAAAGAGTTACACTCATGGTTATGGGAGGTTAGGGAAATTACACAGGCCTAGAGTTCAAGAAGACAACCATCGGGTAGATCTGGAATGCAAGAGAAATAGGCACTTGGTAGATTCAAAGACCAGAGGAAAACATACATGTAATTAAAGTGAGGAGATACTCTAGACTATAAAGCAGAGGTAAGCAGAACAACCACCCACACCAAGGAACTGCCTTATGCTTTCCCATCACCCAGCTAGGCTAGGTTAGGGTGGGGAGAAGCCAGATTCATGGGTGCCAAGCAGCACAGGATAGGCAAAGAGAAATACAGAGAGAAGAGGGAGAATGTCGAAAGCAGCCTTTGTAGTCAATTGAAAATGTATATTTTCCTCAGATTCAGGTAGGCAATAGGAGGACCTGATTGGTTTGTATTTTTCAAGGCTGGAATCCTGGGCCAGCCCACCTGGGTAAGGAAGGCTATTTAGCCAGTGTGTTAGACTGTGGGCAGCAGGGGGAACCGTAGCTGCTTTAGATCAGACATGAGTTCCATTTCTACTAAAAGTTCTATTCATGCCAGGGCAAAGCGGTATTGATTCTCTCTGGGCCTGTTTCTAGCTAAAAATGCCTGAAAGAATCTAGCTTTCTCCTATGTTAATTTCAATATGAATTTGGAAAAAGAATTTGGCTATTTTGACTGTCAACTTCCTCATATGTAAATATTATTAAAAGTCACCAGGAGCCAGGCATAGTGGTTCACTCCCAACACTCAGGAGGCAGAGGTAGGAGGATCACTGTGAGTTCAAGGCAAGCCTGAGACTCCACAGTGAATTCCAGGTCAGCTGTGCTAGATCAAGACCTACCTCACAAAACCTCACTAGGTATGTTTTATACTACTATTGCTATAGTAACCACAAGTTATAATTCTACCTTTTTATTTACTTAATTTGTTTACATACATGTGAAAAGCATTATGCCTTCTTTTTCTTTTTTTTAATTAGCACATAATGTTTTCATTGTGATATTTTCACACATGTATATGACTTACTCTGATCATTATTCATCCCATCCATTATTTGCTTGTCATTATTGTAAGTGATGAGGATTTAAAAACAAAGATGAGTTTGAAAGGTAGACCAATTATATTTATGTAAACAAGAAGCTAGCTAATGAATGAATACAAGATTAAGCAATGCAGGCATTTAATTATTGTGACAAAAAGTGTGGATGTAGACTTCATAATGTCAACAAAGGCATCTCTTTACTTCTTCATGAGCCTCAGCTCCATAGGGGAAGAAGGTAGGAGAGCATGAATCTGCCAGAGAGGAAAAGAAGCATTATTACTGGCTTAGACAAATAATGATTATCCCTTGGGACAGAGGGAATTGTTGCTATAAACAAAACTGTCTAGAAAAATACAGAAATGGTTGGTGGCCACCCAAACAAACAGTATCTGTCACAACATCTATATCTATGCTACACTATCATTCTAAAATAACATCACTATTGTATCAATTTACATATAAAACACGTTTATTTTGTACTGTGAATAATTACTTTTTCAATCTAGTCTGTAAATATCATGTTTCTGTATCTGCTATTTTCATGCTTATATGTTTTCTAAGTCAACTTAACCCAAATTGCAGAGAAATTTAATTCACAAGCACCCAAGTTTTAACTCCTATTTACAAATAAACACCCCAGACTGCAGATGCACTTACATATTGGTGTTGGTGGGATGAAGCAGTAACAAGATGGCAATGCTTTCACTTGGTTCACATCCTGCTCCTTAGAGATGATCCCAGGAATGGGGAAGTCTGTATCATCTAAATCTATCACATATTGGCATAAAAAATGAAAAACAAAATCCATTATGCATTGGTGTGGTGCTGTGTTGGGTTTTCATTTTTTTGTATCTCATTTCCCCCACCAAACATTTCTCTGAAGTGAAATGGAAACCATGTTCCCTCTTTTACAAGAGACTTATCTTTCCCAAAAGCCTGCAGGTCAATAGGGCACTATATTGATTAGGTTTAGTATAAAAGAATTCAGTAACATCCTAATGCACAATCTCATTTGCTTGTCCTAGAAGTTGACAAGGAGTTGAGATAATAAGAATTCTTTGGAACTGACAAGCACCCACATGAACTAATACTCTTTATCTTTAAAGGGAAGTTTACTGCAAAACTAAAACAGCCAAGTGAAAATATATACAATACTAACGTTATAAAACAGGAAATGGGCAAGAGAGATGGCACAGAGGCTTAAGTGCACTTCCTGTGCAAGTATGTGAGTCTGAGGAGACATGAAACCACCCTGTTCAAATCTCCAGATCCCAAGTAGAAACAGCTGGCAGTAGTCAAGTGTACCTGAAATTCCTAGACAAGAGAATCCTCTGGGCTCAGGAGTTACTGAGACACTGGTTCAAGCAAGAAAGGGTGAGGAGAGGAAAGCAGTCAAGTAGGACACTCAACATTCCGCTCAGGCCTCCTCAGTCAAGGACTCCCATCACAGGGTATATCATGAGGTGTTGTCAGGGCACACTCTCTCTCTCTCTCTCTCTCTCTCTCTCTCTCTCTCTCTCTCTCACACACACACACACACACACACACACACACACACACACGCACACGCACACACACACCATAGGGAGCACCCATATCATTCATTAATGTCGTTGGGAATATTTGTAATATAGATACACACTCAAAAGACATATAAAATCACCCAAACATTATCAGTAATAGTTGGTATCATGGAGAATCCTAACTTTTGTTTTCTCTTTTGTACGTATTTTCCAGGTTTTCTACACTAAAATATACATTAGCTTAGACAATTGACTTTTCTAAAATATAAATGGATGGTGTCATGGGCCAAAGTTAAGCAATTCTGAGTACCATCATATTTTCTAACTTAATCTTTCTTCAGACATTACTGGTTATATATCCTCAAAGTAGGGCTTCCATTCATCAGAGAACTCCTAAAATAAGTCAAAGATACTCCCTCCTTGTTTACACTTTAGCTGGAAAATATTACATGTGGGCTTTCCTTATATTCCTATCCCATCAGACTTCATCATGCTCCACAAAGTTTTCATGATAATATTTAAACAAATATGTTCAAATAACCAAAACAATCCCTGGGTTCATGTATCAGGAGAGAATATCAAAGATGTATTTGCAAATTCCTGGGACATAAAAACTTTCTTCTAACTTGAAGGTGCTACTATTAAAAACAAAACAAAAGAGCCCTACTTCAGTAGATATCAACAGAATCTCCATAAATAATGAAAGCAAAACAAAAAAAGGGTAACAATATAAAATCGTATCCTCCTGAGAGCCCCATTCTTTAATGGCACTGTTAGTCAATAAACACACTACTGACTTCTTCTATGAACCGTCCTCATGTATAAGACTCTGATTTCAGAGCCATGTGTTAATTTTAAAATGGTCTCGGATTTCTTTTTTATTTCAAGATTCAGGAAATGTACTTTTTTTCTAGCAAACATAGGAGACAGCACAATGACAGAGAATGTAATGAACACTTTAATGCACACACAGAAAAGGCAGGTTGTTATTATTGAGATAGCTGTGAACAGTGACCTTCATCTATAATAGATTCTGCCAAGCCAGCACTCTCTGCCTGTACAAGGTCATCACATGTGGGAGTCTTATGCATCACTTTAATTTGGAGTCAGTTGATGGCAGCTGTTCTGTTCATTTTGCATGCAGGGAAATCCTTATAGTCAGTACCAAAAAGCTGTCTGTCTTCCCCAGTGTCAAATAAAAGTCAGTAGCAAAGTCAACTTATTTGCAAAGAGGCCCAACTCTTTATATCATGATCTACTTAGATTTTGAAGTTAGGTCCTGTAATCAATGGTTGCTAAATGTGCATTTTTTCTTGTGTTTTTTAAAAACTTTGTATTGACAATTTTGTATGTGTTCATAATGTTTTTGATCATAACTCCCTCCCATTACCTTCTGTCACCCCTCCCTCAACCCTTTCCACAAACCCTTTTAATTTATAAGTAGTCACTCTTCTATATTCTTAATTTATTAATGACATTTTTGCATATGCACAAATGAGTTTGTATCATAGTCCCCTCACCCCACCACCCAGTCTTACACCACCACCTACACTGACTTGCACTGTTCTTCATCCAACTAGTCCCTCGACTATATTTTAAAGATTCTTTCCCTCAAACTGAAAATGTTTTTATTAGCATACACAGTATAGTCTTGCAAAACTTCAACTGTTTTTCATTGATTATGATTTTTTTATGACTCTATCGTCAGGTATTGTTCATATTCCCATTATAAACATTGGTTTGAGAATTTATTTACTTGTATTTTTGCATATGTGCATCCGCATGCACAGTGCACAGGAAGAGGTCAGAGGAAAACCTCGAGACATCCATCACCCGCCACCTTTTTTGAGACAGTCTGTCTTGTTATGTCGCCACTGTGAGCACCAAGCCAGCTGGCACACAAGCTTCGGGATCCTTCTGGCTTGGCTTCCTCTCATGGCTGCAGGTGGGTTAGGGTTACAGAAGTGGGTGTCCTTTTGTATTCAGCTTTAGGTTGGTGCTGGAGAGGATGAACATGGGTCAGCAGGCTTGCAAACAAAAACCACTGACCACATAGCCATCTTCTTAACACCCCTATAATTTAATTTTAAATGAAAGAAATGATTCTCCCTTTGCAAACCTCCAAAACAGCAGTTAGTGATAATTATTCCTTGGTAGAATGGCAGAAGCCTGTATACACATCCAAACTGACAATCTTACTCAGTGCCATACTAATGCATTCCAGGACCAAGAGAAACAATTGTGCATTAATAACTAACATTTCTACACTAAATACAAAGATACTCTTGTTTACTTTAGTTTCCTCTAGGTTTTATGTAACAGGATCATAGGATGTACAGTCCTGAGGATTACCTCTGAACATTTAAATCTACAATATCATATTTATGAAAAACGTAAGGAAAGAAAAGACCTAGATTATAAATACTTAATTAACTATTCTATATAGATAGTTTAATAATTTAAGGCATAAAAAGAAAAAATATATTTTGAATGGCAAAAAACATGGTTGGAGAATCTGTTTCATGTTACAGATGACAGAGAATACTGGGGGGATCCAGGATTCATCAGTGCAACAAGGAAGATAGCCAACTGCCTTCCACAGACAGGTCACCTCCACCAAACCATCAGGGGCCCAGGAGTCATTGCAGAAGTGGCCACATCAGTACTTCTCTCACTACTAGCCTGACAACCAGTTCCAGGGAGACAGAGACAGGCATTATAGTCACTCAAATCTCATCTAAACAGAAATCCAGAAGCTACAGAGAATTCAACATTAAATTAGGTTTCTAACAGCTGCCCACCAAGTCTCAGGAAACATGTGAAAGCCGCAGAAAGATTGTAAGAGCCCCAGGGTGGGTAGGATTAACCTGAGGTCTATCCCACTCCTAAGAGACTGGCTGAGGCCTTCAGGACTCCACAGTGAAAACCTAATCCCTCTGAGGAATAGGGGTGGGGAGAGTAGATATATAATAACCTTTAAAAATTAAAGTTTAATTAAAAATGAACAAATTTAAAAGTCTCTAGAGATCAAAAACATGAGGTTTTTTTTGAAATTTTTAAACAGTTTATTTATTTACTTTGTGTGTGTGTTTGTAAGAGAGAGAGAATATATTGGGCATGCCAGAGGCTCTTGCAACAGCAAAAACTCACGATGTAGATGCAACTCTGTGCATCTGGCTTTATGTGGGTCCTGGAGTATTGGACCTGGGCCAGCAGGCTTTTTTTCCAGCAAGTACCTTCAACTGTTGAACCATTGCTCTACCTAAAACATGAGTTTTAAATTCACCATGGAAATCAATCTTTTTAAAATATGTATATTTAATATATATTTAAAATATGTATATATTATTATTAAATATATATTTGAATATATTTAATATATATTTAAAATATTATATGTATATATTATTCAGAATTAGATACATTGTATGGGCAAATATTGTGTTGGTACCCCATTTCCCTCCTCCCTGTCCCCAACACACTGGGTAACCTCCTCAGTGGGGATGCTGGATCAACCTGTGGGTTGGGGGAATATGGGTAACACAGTAGTTAACCAGGTCTCACCCCCTTTGTGTGTTGTTGCTGAAGAAGGTAAAGTCTCTGGATATTCCCCCTCACCATGGGTTTTACATTCTTTCCATCCCGTCTTCCGCTCAGTCTTTTTTTTCTTTAATTTTTAGCAGTTAGTGTCAAACATACGTCATCTCCACCATCAATAGCCCTCTTTTCCTATTATTCTCTTTGTGAATAAGAGTGCATGTTTGGTGTGTGTGGGTGGGAGATTCATGTACCTCAGCATGCATGAGGAGAACAGAGGACAACTGTGGTTTCAGTTGGATTCAGTCAGCTTTCTCATTACTGTCCAAAAAACCTGACCAAAAGCCTCTTGTGGAAGGAAAGGACCTATTTGGGCTTACGGACTTGAGGGGGAAGCTTTTTGTTTGCAGTGAAAAGGATGGAATGAGCAGAGGCTTGCAATCACCTCCTGGCCAACATCAGATGGACAATGGGAGAGTGGGCCATACTCTTGGAAGGGGAACCTGGCTTATAACCCCCAGAAGCCCACCCCCAACCACACAGCTCCAACAAGATTCTGATTCCCAGATTGCCATCAGCTGGGAACCAAGCCTTCAGAACACATAAGTTTATGATGCCATAAACTTCCATTTAAATTAAACAATGAAAACTAACCTTCCCTAAAGGTGAAATAAAGGACCTTCCTTCTATATTTCGTTTCAAAGTTAAATTGTGTATAAATTCTTGTCTATATTGAGAATAATGAAATTTATGTAGCAAGAATTTGGTTGTTCTCTATGAGGAATTTTGATGACTAATTCCTAACACCCAAAGGCATTCTGGCTATTGAGAACTATCAAATAAGACACAAAACTAAATAAGAATAAATCTTCCCTCCCCCCACACACATCTTTTGCAAATCTACTTAAAGAGTTTAACTAGATTAAAAAGAGCAGAAAAAAGTTGAAAATCCTATGAAAGGTATAATATTTACTAAAAGATTCAATATGAAGAATTCTAAAGCAGTTGTTTACCCATAGTGTGTGATATCTCACCAACACTACTTACATAATGTACTGGATACTTTATTTTGACTAGGGGACTAGAAACGTTGGGAGTGATGACAGGTTGATCAATGGGTACAATATAACTGTTAGGAGGACTATATTCTGGCGTCCAATGGCATATGAGCCTGAATATAACTAACAACAGTGCATGAAATACTTCAATATTTTGAAGAAGAAAGTTTACAAATTCTATAAGGAAATGATCTGTTATGTTTATAAAATACTTTAAAATATATGTCTATAAATCCTTAAAGGCGCCTCTCAATCATATTGTCAACCTGGGATCTTTGTACAAAGTTGAGTATTGCCAACCATGTTCAAGAAGTTAATCAGCAAAGCACAAGAAGTAGCGAAGGGTCAGAACAAAGGAAAATGTAAAATAATAGAAACAAGTTTTGACATCTAATACTAAATGCTTTAGGAAGGGAAAGAAACATGCAAAATCATACATGAAATTCCTCTTCTAGAATGTAAGCCTGGGAACAAGTGCCCTCTCCCCCTCTTTTCATTTTGACTTAAGCTACAGTTTTAATTCAATATGGCCAATTAATTGCTCAGCTGTGCTCAATTACATTGCATTTGAAATAGACAAGTTAAACATTAAATGAAGATGTTTTCGTCCCCTTCCGGTGAAACAGTATGTCACTAACTTTGTAATGTAAGTATCCATAGTAAACAAATAAAACGTTATAGAGGGAGGAAAAAACCCTCAAGCCTCCCTTCCTACACCTCGATCTGCACATCGTGCATCAGCAATCAGAAAAGATTCACACCTCTGAATTTGAGCCATAAGCAGATTGTTGCAAGAAATGTGTCACATTGCTGGCTTCGGGAAGAACTTTAAATTCTTTAGGCGAAATGTAGCACTTCTGTCAGTTTCCAATACCCCGTGTCTGCATGTTAATTTCTCAGAGCTCTGGGAGGCCCTGCCAACTCCATGTACTAATCCTCGCAGTTGGACAATTGTCAGAGAAAGATGTTCTCATGCATAACTCAGAGGGGACATCTGAACTGAGGAGAAGTACTCAGAGGTCTCCCAGCACAGACTCCTGGTGAGGCATCAGAGAGTGTTCCAGAAGCTGTCTCTTGGCATCTGGCTGCTTCCTCCCTCCTCTCTCTAATGCTGTGGCTCCCAGTGAACTCCTCTTCAGGCACATATGTCTGCTTCTCAGAGAGACAGGCTCAAAACTTCCATCTTGGAGAGGAGTGAAGTTTTATAAAAGTAATGTAAAGTTTAAGCAAAGAAGATAAAGAATGGGAAGCATCAGTTGGGAAGGAACCAAGACTCTGTTTCATCTCCCCATCTTCACTGTAGGGAGCGCTGACTTTCCCTGTTCTCAGAACCTGTTTCATCAGTGCCTTCAGGGTTTGAACCATTGGCTTGATAACATGGAACAATTTCCTTTTTCAAAAGTGTAGCAGTTAACTTCTTGCCGCTGGGATAAGCACCCCACCAGAAGCAGCTTATGGAAAGAAGGCATTTATTTTAGCCTGTCTCCAGGGCAAACTTCATGGCCGTGGAAGCTGGTTCCCCACACCATGCATCCATACAACAGCCAGCAAGCGGTGACAAGCAGGAGCTGCTCTGAACACACAGGCCTAGACTCAACCCCAAGTTCAAGGTCTGGTGAAACACCTCCAAACGCTCCACTAGATGGGGACTAAGTAGGAAATGAAATCACAGACGCCTGAGGCTATAGGCACATGTTACATTTGAACCACACCAAGTTTTGCAACTTGGGAAAGCAAACTGTTAAAATAATGTCACTGGAATAGAATTTTTAAAAATAAGCACAACCTTCTGATCTGAAAGGTGTTAAGGACCAAACGGTGACTGGTTTGGCACTTGCATATTGGGTTCCGTTTATTTGTTCTCCTGGCTAGAACCAATATTTGTGTAACATCATTCAATACTCTTCACAATTAATTTTTATTTCAACTGCTTTATTTATCAATTTATTTATTTTTGCTGATATTTCTAGTGATTAGGCTGGAGTGATACAATGACTTTCCAAATGATGGTGTTCCCTGAGGGCGTGAAGACATAGCAGACCCATATTCTAGAACTAATATATTGTCTATGTGAAGAATAAAACACTAATTCTAAGAAGAGTTAATTAGAAAAGAAGAAATATATGGCAACATATAATATTTAAATATTATAGTTATTTTGAGTAATAAAATGAAATGATTTGCTGTACACAATAGTTACCAAGCAATGTTAGCATTTAAAACTAGCATGTCTAATTCCCAAATTCAAGGTCCTTATATATCACATGATCTCATTCACAAACCCAATTTTTCAAATGAAATTCTTACTGGACACCTACAAATGAATAATTATCAGGCACACACAGTTTCCATAAGATTTAGGAAGAGTAGATTTAGAAATGACTAGACTCTAAGATTTTATAATTTAGTAGAACTCATAATAAAATAATTGAAGGAATATAATTGCCATACATAGAAAAATTTATTTTCTGTTAATTAAAATAGACTATCAGATATTCACCAAGTGGATTGAATTATGAAACTTAAGAAGCAAGTCAGTATTATGGACTAAATACTCTGACCAGAGTTAACTCAAGCTCTAGATACTTTTATTCTCCCGCCCACTCATGACTGATTGTTGATGTAGCCTTAGCTGGCATACAGTCAGACAGTGAACTTGGACTGATTAATTTGGACTGGTGGACAGGCACACAGTCAGCTAGTGAACTCGGCACTGGTGAACTTGGAAATCACTTGGTGCATTTAGTCCAATTATTCAGAATTGATTGTGAAAAAAAGAAAGCCAAATCAAAAAATGACCTGGAGAAGAGCAGTCATAAAACTTTAATGAGGGCAATGTCTAAGGCTAGATTTCACTATAACTAAAAACATAAATTTTATTGAAATCTAAGAGGATGCTCCTGGAAAATCCTCCTGGAAGTCACAATTGTGTGTCATTTTAAAATAAAATGCTTAGACAAAGGTGACACTTTTGGGGCCAGAATTTATTGTAGCCTCTTCAAGTAGATTTCTGCAAATGCATAAAACGCTGGTTATTAAATTGGCATTACATTAATCAGCTCATTTAAATAATATCAGTTCTATTTATATGTTATTAGGATTAAAAGAAATCCATACATATAAGTGCATACTTT
Organism: Zapus hudsonius; assembly: GCA_004024765.1. Taxonomy (NCBI): domain Eukaryota; kingdom Metazoa; phylum Chordata; class Mammalia; order Rodentia; family Dipodidae; genus Zapus; species Zapus hudsonius. The sequence goes on from PVHP010011979.1 coordinate 24,575, forward strand.
AGTCCATTTAGAGTTTTGGTGCCCAATATAAAAGGCACTAATTATTTTAAAAATTAAGTTGGCAGACTCAAGATAGACAGATGCCTTTTTGAAAAGATAGCTCTCAAATATCCAGTAAAAGTGGTAGTGTCAGAACACTTGAACTGCATGAAATAGTCAATAGGAGGTTTTTCATTCAGTTAATCAATCTAAACTTCAGACAAATATTTACCACAGAGAATTTACACTTGATCTTAGCCAAAAGGCCGAGAAGCGATTACCACAGAGAATTTAGAAGAGAGAATATAGTCTTAGTCATTATATAGACAAGACAGTAAGCTTGTATTATAGTCAGCTATGGGGCATCCAATTATAGCACTCTTTTCTAAGAAAAGGAAAGAAATATTCCCAAGTAAGAAAGGTGATAGGCCACTTCTTAAAGAATGTGAAGAAGAAAGAACAGACTTGCTTTTGATGAACACATGGGTGAACATTCATTAGCTATCAAAGAGAGAGAAGCAGGTTGAAAGGCCTTGACAGTGTCACCCAAGAGAAAATGGCATGGCTGCCCCAGTCTTAAGGATGAGCTTCCAAGAAAATTCACACTTGTTAACTAAAGACAAAACCCCAGCGCCTTTCCCCTTCTCCAAAGTTCCACCATCCACAGTATTGGGAAGAGTGGAAACAATCCATCATACTATGTTAGTTTGCCTGTGGGTCACAGCTCCTTAGGCTTAATAAGAAGGTACAAAGTGGTGTGTGTGCGTATGTGTGTGTGTGTGTGTGTGTATGTGTGTTACAATATTATGATTAGGCACAGGGGATAAATAACAGAGGAACCTGTCTCTGTAAAATGGTGTAGATGGTCATTTTTTTTTCAGATTTTGTCTTAGGGATACATATTTCTAGCTATGCATGTGGAATCTTGTATGACACAAACAGCATTTCAATGACCAATTCTCTGGCTTAGTGGATAGTCAGATTTTCTTAATAGTTGATAATTCATCTTAATTGATCATAAATTAAGAGGCTTATGTCACCAGAGAATAACTGACTCTAAAAAGTTTTATAAATGGCAGTTATTACACAAAATTATGTGTTTAATGATTAAATATGTCTTTGTTACAATTGCATAATTGAGATTCAAAGGAATATAATTTCCAAGTTTTAGACAGCTATTCTCCAGGGATCTATTAACATCAAAGGAAAAAAATCCACATGCATACATAATACTGATTAAAACACCCTTTTTCAAGGCAACATCATCTCCTTCAGCAAGGAAATCTGGATTGAAAATCCAACTGCAAGAACCAGTATTGGTTATAGCTTGGGTATTTTATATGTTCCAAAGTAAATTTGAACATACTTCTTTCATTTATTTAGGTTTTTTTATTAATAAAATCCTGGGTTAAGAAACCAAAAAATCACAACAGTGAGGTAATATCTCATCTTGTCTAAGGTCAGACAATTAAAATGTGGCAGAAATAAGACATGAGCAAAAGAGACACTCCAATAATAATCTCACTATGACCTCAATGTCCTTTCTAAAACTGGTTAGTAAATAAGGCCATTGTTCTCATGCCTGGGTTATAATTTCTCCCATGAATTTCAGACACAAATATTTAATAATTCATAAGGCTTTTTCATTGGATCTCTAAATAAAAATGAAGCAGAACAAAGCAGTTATTTATTTAATCTTCCCAAGACTGCTCTTCCCATCTCCTGACAAAAGAACCAAATAGATTCAAATATCTCAAGATTTTCTCAGTTAAATTATCTTCAATGATGAAAAAAGTGAACAGTCACTAAAATATGCATAAATTCTATCATGTTAATCAAGATGTGATAACAATAACAAAATAACCAACTTTAAAAGGTTTGTTTTGGCTCCCAGTTTCAGAGGTGTCAGACCATAGTCTGTTGGGGCCATAGCTTTGATGCTTGCATATGGTGAGGGACAACACCTTGCAGGACCATGGGATCTAGGCAGCTGCTCGGTCTCCTCATGGCAGCCAGAAAGCAAAACAGAAGAAAGAGGAGATGGGGCTTCCAGGATCTCCTCCATCCAGGATCTGCCTTATTAAGACCAGAGCTGCCAACCCAAACTACTATACTCAGCAAAATTATCTGCCTCATAATAGAAAAAAATAAAAAAGTAAAAGCTTATTATGGTAAAAGCCAACTATATAAATATGTGAGCACTAAAGTCCTAAAGAGAATGCTGCATGGAATATTTCATAATGGATAGAAAATAAATATTTCAAGAGGCTATAGGAAGTAAAAATTTTTAAAAATATTATATTTATGCCACAGAGAAAAGAGAAGCAATGTGGACATAGAATAGTTGAGCCAGGAAATCTTTTAAGTGTTTGAAGAAAAGAATATGACCTTAATATGTTGCTAATTCTTCCAGAATTTATAAGAAGATGCTGGAATCTCTCAGCATCTATCACTAAAGCTTTCATTTATTTGCATTATAATTAAAGGTCTCTACTTCTCTCCTACAAGCACATCAGTATAGCAGATAGTCACTGAGTATTGTTCTCTGTGGCATAGAGAACAAGGGCAGACAGTAATAGAGAGAAGCCAAAGGGAGTTTCTGGAAAATGTCAGATTGTCATTAAGACGCTCAACTGCTTCACACCAATAAAATTATTTTCTTTGTGTACCACCTTGGTTTCTGTGTCTGAAGAAGAAAAGCTCTGCCTGAAGATTCTGATTCTAAACTGTGAGTTTCTCAGAGTGTGAAGTAATTATGTGACTAAGAGAGAGAATTGAAAAAACTCGCAGTTAAAGAATAACCATTTTGATCCTTGTGTAATTGCAATTTTTGTCATGTAAGGATTGTGTCTTCATTTAGATCAACTACATTCCTTAATAAAATATATATAATAGGTATCAGAAAACTAGAAAGGTCTTTTTTTGTGGCGTGGTATTCTGCCTTGATCTTCAATGAAAGGTCTGAGCGTTTTGTGTGTGTGTGTGTGTGTGTGTGTGTGTGTGTGTGTGTGTGTGTACATACTAAGTGCCAATAAGAGACTGCAATATGTTTCAATATATCTAAGAATTTTCATATATGGTATGTTATGAAGAGCTCAAGAAGGAAACCTCTACTATTGGTATTGATAAATGGGACATGGGGGACAAAGTGTTAAGGATGTTTGAAACCGAGTCTGAAACCCCGGCAAACCCAGTAGGCGTTTCCCCTATCTCCACCCTTGGACCTAAAACTCCCTCCCTAAGGAAGCCACATGAATCCAGGTTCACAGCCCAGCTTTGCTTGGAAGGTGGCAGATCCTCTGCCCTCACCATCTGATAAGTGCCTAGGCTCACGTCTACATGCAAAGCAGGTATTCACAGGTCGCTGGTCACTGCCAGTCTCCTTTGCCCATTTCTTCCCCTGCCTCCTCCTCTTCCTCTATTTAACCAATGGTGTTCCTACAATAAACGGGAATATTTCCACCTCATTCTCCCGGCAATGCCTGTTACTGAGCTGAACACAAGGGGAATTGTTTTCCCCAGGGGACAGTGTCCCCAGCTCTGTAAAACTACTAGGAAGCTGAGCTTCCAGAGCTGTAACACTCCCGGGGATTCCCGGGGCCATGGGCATGCCTCCATGGCTGGAGACCAGAAGAAGAAATGGGTGAGTGGCTCATCCCAGCCAGCAACCCCCCAAGACAAACAGGGGTGGGATGGCCCTCACCTGCCTGCCTCTTCGGTTCCACTGCCCACGCTTACTCCAGCCTGGCCTGTAGTCCCAGCTGACATCAGGACCCTACTTCAGGACCTGCCCACGCAGACTTCAGGAATTTTTTAGAAACAACACTCCATGCTCTTTCTCAAAATGACTCCTTTGATCACTATCATTTTTAATAGAACTAGCTACATTGGATGCTTCTTTCATATTTTGAAAGCATAGTTGTATTTATTATTGTTATTATATATGCATTCCACTACCACATCTGAAGATCTAGAAAACAGATGGGAGAGATAAAATAACATATATTGAAGGTGAACAGCCCAACCAGGATACAAACAGAGACGGCCTAGACCTAGAGGATATCCAACCTTGCCTAGAGATAGAAAACTCCATGCAGTATCCTGTCCATGGCTTCAAGGAAGAATAGGTTTAGGATGCCACAGGAACAATGACCAGGCACTCACTACTTCAATGTCAAGGAACTGAGTTCTACCTACCAGAATGAGACAAAGGTCAAATCTGACCTCAATTCTGTCAACACACACATAAACAGTTTTTTTTTTTAAATGATGTAAAATATAGAAGTGGAGTCACTAAGACAAATACTATAATCTCAGTAATAGAAAAAATATGAATACTCAGAATTATACCTTAAAGATAAGTAATTTAATTGTGGGGACTGAGAAGGAAGAGTAGAGTTTGGGCTATGTTGACCTAAAGGTAAAATTTTCAGTTACACAGAAGGAAGTGATTCTCAAGATCAGTTTCCCAGCATAATCACCATAGTTAACAGTAATACACTGTACGTTACAAATTTGCTGATAAAATAAATTTTAATGACCTCACCTCAAAAACAAATTTATGATATGATGATCAAGGTGTACATTTATAATCATCCTATTTTATTTAAGCATATACTTATAGCATTCTATCTCACAAATATATTTAAATATATATATATTTAAATTATACATTAGACACTAGTTTCTTATAAGTTATATTCTTTGTGGCATTCTATACATTATATCTAGGGAACACACATTATATCCCACCTCGCTTTTAATATTAATGTTTGATATGAGATATGCTAGCATTTCCCTTTGTTTCCACTTCTTTTACTTAGATGTTTGAGTTTACTTAATGTCTTTATCCTAGGTTATTGGTGTAGCGGTCAGCTACATGCTACTGGGATGACTCTCCACATCAGGCACAGTTTATGGGAGGAGAGGGTTTATTGAAGCTACAGATCCAAGGGAAGTTCCATAATGGTGAAAGAGGCTGGCCCCCTTTCACAGGTCCAAACAGAAGGAGAAACCCATCATGAGCAACTACACCCCCTCAACACACAAGCAAAACAGCAGGAGGCTCAGGAGAGAATTCCTTCCCCTTTATAAAGCCTTAGTGTTGGGGTCTTGCAACCCATTCCCAGATTTCTTGACTTCCTGAATCTCTGGAATTTCCTTCCTGCACTGCCCATACAGGAAGGGATGTTAATTTCTAGCTCTCCTGAGCTTCTTTACATCCTGTCCCCTACCGAGAGGCTGCCTTCCTGTAAACATTCTCAGAGACCCTCCTAAGATAATTAAAAACATCAAGTTGACAACAAAACCTAACCACTGCAATTAGTAACTGGAAACATTTGAGTTTCTAATCCTTCTCTAATTCCATATTTTAGGAGATCTAAGATTTCCATAGTCTCAAGTTACTTAAACATTTAAAGAATTCATAGAAAATTATTCAATTTATTTGAAATGATGAGTATGATATGTAATATTTAATGATTTTAATATTCCTCTTTAAGATTTTTAAAGCCTTATCTATAGTAGAAAATGTTCCTCTCATGAATAAATTATCTCTTATATATTCAAATATACGGGCCAAAAATAGTTCTTTCAAACATCACACTTAGGCAAAAAAGCTGTACATTCTAACCACCCAGAGCCAACATCTTAATCTGAATGACTCATCAATTTCTAGCCTGACTTTCCTTGCTTCAAAGTTTTATTTTGTAAAAATTAAATTGTAACAAAGCGGAACTGAGCAAACAAGGATAGACATGTCTGCATACCAGCTTATCCTTCATGTGGGTGTGACTGACTCAGTGGAATGAAAAGTGACCAGCCTCTAAACTCTGAGTTTCCAGCACCATCCTTGCAATGAGCTGTTGTTGTTCACTGCACTTTCAGATGCTTAAGAACAAAGCCTGCTTCTCCAGTTGGTGACCTGTTTATTTGGACCTGGGAGAAAAGAAAAATGTGGGGGGGGGTCAGCTCTTATAGACTACTTAGAGTATGTGGAACAACCTTGGAATTCGAGTAACTAAGGCTAGCTTAGTCAGTATAATAAAAACTGGCATTTTGGCATTTTGTATAAAACACTATGGTTCAGAGTACAAACATCTGGCCTGCATTCAGGACTCCTCATGAGGTTTCCCTGGGGGCCACAGCCACACTGGATGCTTTCCTCTGCCTGGTGCAAAATAGAGATATCAAGTTAGCTTAGCTGTAATTATAAAATCAATGCAGCTTTCATGTTTTTAGTGTCTCAGTTAAAAATAAATTTAAAGAATAATATTCCTTAAATCAAGTTAATTTGTCTCATTACATCTAACCTGGGCTTGGCTGGTGTCTCTGCTTTGAGCAAGTTCATTAACATTGTCCACCCACAACTTATTTCAATATAGATGAGTCCCTAGTTCACCAAAGGCAAGATAGTTATTGCTACAACAGCACTATATAACAAAGCACCTAAAACTCTCCAGGGCTTAAAATGTATGACTTTTGTCACCTTGTTTGTGGCGCTCTCCTCTGATAGCTGTTCTGCTGGCAGTGCACTGGCTGGGCTTAGCTTCATGCTTCAGGTCTAGTTAAGCAATCTTACTGATTTTCCTCCTTGAATCATGAAGCAGCTTGAGGCTACTTCTTCTTAAGTCTAATGTTTCCTAACCAAAGAGGAAAAATAAAACATTCAGGAACCTGTGAAAGCTGTTCCTATCAAGTCACTCAAATAAGTCAACCCATGTAAATCATGGGGTGGTGCTGAGGGGATGTCTTAGCAGATAAGAGCTCTTGCTAAGCAAACAGGAAGACCTGGGTTTGATTCCCAGGCTTCCCATACAGGTATGGCTATGCATACCTGTAATTCCAGCACTGGGAAGAAGACAGCAGGTTTGCTGGGACTCCCTGTTCAGCCAGGCCAATCTAAAACTGGGGAACCTCAAGATAAGTGAAAGACTGTCTCAAGTAAGATGAGTGACAGAGGAGATCATGCAAGTTCCTCCTCTGGCCTTCACACATGCACACATGAAGTGTGAGCCTCTGCAAACACGTGCATACACACACACACACACACACATACACACACACACACACACACACACACACACCACAAAAACAAAAAGAGATCACAAGATCAAGCCAAAGTCAATCAAATTTCAGAGTGTTTTCTACTTTAAGATAAGAACAAGAGGAGATAATACTTGTTGAACAGTACTTCATATAACAGGCACCAATGTATTTGTTGTTGGAGGCATTTAATTACTGTAGGTAAGATAAAACATTTATCATCACAAACCAGTTTCAAGTACTGGGCTAAGAGTTTTGTTGGTTGATTCTTTATTCCACAGAGCCCTTGTATAGTAACATACACATTTTACAGGTAGGAGGGGTGTGAGTTTTCTTCTAGCTTCATGCAGTTTTCAAGACTTCCAGACAGTATTTTTGCCCAGCAGCCTCACTCTGGGACAAGGTGTACAAACCACTATGATGACAGAATAGTGATGATTTAGGCATTGCTCATAACCAGACCAAAAAAATACTACTTTATGGTTAGATATATTTTGAATAATTACTACTGAATATCTTTGGAATTATAGAGAAAATATAGAACATATATACTTTAAATCTTTGAGAAGACCTAATACAATCCCATTAATTGAGCCTCTCTACTTCCTGTCCATTTCTACTGGGCTTTAGACATCAAGATTTGCTTCGCTTCTTCAGCAAATGGCTGATCTCTCAATATCCATTTACTGGCTAATAATCTACTTTTTCCTTTTTCTCAGTGGTGATGTCTCATAAATACCATCTATTATAGGCTGCCATGTTCAGTTGAAGCCCATATTTCTTGGCTCTTCTAACAATATTAACACGTCTGCACCAACAGAACAGTGTGTAGTAAGAGAGAACAAAATCTTGCTGAAGGCATTTAGAGCAGACTGGAATGGCCCTGACAGCAATGAGGTCATCTCTGCTATATGAGAGAGAAAAGAGGTGAAACTCACACTGGTTGGTTGGAAGATCCAATATTGGTCCCCTAACAGATTGCACTCAACCTGGAGCCCATTTCCCCTGGACTAGCTAGTCATTTTGTCTCCAAAATGCTAGTATTACAGGCACACAGCTGTGCCAGGATTTTTGAGGGAACTGAGGATCCAATCTCAGGTCATTGTGCTGGTGCAGCAAGCTCTTTACCCACCGAGCCATCTCTCCACCTCCTCTTTATTTATTCTTTTAGTTAGCATACAAAATAATGGGCTTAATAATGAGATGTTTCTTACATGTGTACTATTGTACTTTACTCACTCACCCCAGAGTGCCTTCCTATTCCCTCCTCTTACCCTTTCTTACCCAACCTTAATCCATTTTTGAGGGCTTTCAATGGTGAATATTGATCGCCAACTTGACAGCATGTACAATCACCTAGGAGACAGACGTCTGGGCATATCTGTGATGGAGTTCCCAGCTGGGTTAATAGAGGTTGGGAGATGCACCTGCTCTTCCTGAAGTGGCTTTGTCAGGTATTGTGTAACAGTAATGAAATCACTAACTAATACAAGATCCCATGTGAAGACATAAATATAACATTAAGCTACATACATGAATTATTTGATGTCCCTATTTTCTATACGTGCATTATATGTTTCCCCTTTTCTCCCAAATATGGTGTATAACAGAGAGAGTGTGGTAGAAATGATATTGAATAGCTAACTGCCAGAGTCAGTGTCAGTTGCTGGGATGAACTTCCAAACAGAAATAGTTTGTGAGAGGAAAATGGGATTTAATTGAAGTTTACAGATCCAAGCAGAGCCAAACAAACAAACAAACAAACAAACAAACAGCACCTTCAAAAGCCACACTCAGACCACAAACAGCAGGAACACCAGGCAGAGCTCAGACTACTCTAAGCACACCTATAATTTAGGTCAGACTGCTCTCTGCACACCTATACCTTAGGCTGGAATTTCAGATCTACCCCAGTAACACTTTAGGGATGGACCCTAGAATCTACCCAAGGGGATACTTCCTTCAGCCAGTGGCTGGAGATGAGATTTTAATAAAACTCTTGAGTCTATTGGGAAATATCCATTCAAGCTATCACACTCACCAAACTAGATCACAAAAGGTACTGTGCTTTTCATCTTGCTATATCTCTTGAATCATTCTGGAGTCTCATCAAGAGGACCCTCAAGAAGATATATGGAGAGGCTCTCATGATGAGGAGTCAGGCTCCTTACCAGTAGCCCTGAAGTAAGACATCTCTAGATTTTTTTTAAATTTACAAGCAGAGAGAAGAGAGACAGACTGGATGGATATGCCAGGGCCTCCACCCACTGTAAATGAACACCAGATGCATGTGCCACTTTGTACATCTGGCTTTATGTGGGTACTGGGGAATCAAACCTGGGTTGTTAGGCTTTGAACACAAGTGCCTTCTCCACATCTCTAGATTCTTTTTCTTCCTCAAGTCTCCCATTGCTGATTTCACTAGCAGAGATGATGACATACCAATGCAGTAGAATGAGATCCTATGAGCCAGAACATAGAGAGATTTTCAGATTTCTGACACATAGACAATATCAGCTAATGCATTGTATTCTCTCTATGTATGTATGTATGTATGTATGTATGTATGTATGTATGTATGTATGTATGTATGTATGTATATGTGTGTGCAGGTCCGAGCGCACTTGTATGCTTGTGTATATGGAAGGCAGAGGACAATCTCTAGTACTGCCCTATGGAATGATGTCACCTCCTTTGAGACAAAGTCTCACACTTTGAAGCTCACCAATCAGGCTAAACTAGCAGTCCAGTGGCATCCAGATAGCATTTGTCTCTGCCTTACCTGTGTTTGGATTACAGAAGAATGCCAACATGCCCAGAATTTTATACTTGGCATCAAGTTCAGGTTTTAATGCCTTTGAGGGAAACAGTTACTGATCTATCTCCTCAGCCCTAAATAGTGTTTTAAACTGTTAATTTTTGGGATGATCTGTTATTTACAAGTATAACTATTTCAGCATACCTAGCATACATTTCATTGTGAATATTAATCGAAAAATAATAATCCATTTCATGACTATGACTAAATTATCATTTATATAATAATAAATCAAGCTCCTATTTGATATTAAAGCCCATGAAAACATGAACTTTATAATTTTAAATCATTTTTTCTTTTTACATTTTCCACAAATGAGTCTAAAAATTATAAATATTAGTTAAATATATAGCTATGTTAATAAATATGGATCAATAACATCCTAATGCTACAAAGAGGGGCAGAATCCATCTGTCTATTTAATGAGTTCTAAATCGAACTAAATAGAATAAATGATGCATTTCATAAAATTAAAATGATATCCCTATGACAGAATGATTAAAAGTTCTTTAATGACAACTTCTGAGGTAAGCCAGCACCCCCCCATCAATGTCCCTGAAATGTCATGTTGGCAATGAACAGAAGCATCTAAAGAAAGTCAGTCTGCACAAAGGTTTATACTGAGAAGACCAAAAGCACATAAGGCACAAGGTGTTTACAATGAACTGCAAGGTGTCTGAACTCTAGATTCCTAGTTTTGTAATAGAGAAAACCAATAACCATTTCCATTATCTTTTCCAAAGGTCACATAGTACTTTCTGAGTTCCTCGATGTAAGTGGAGAGTTGATAGTACTGTTTTAGGGAAGTGCATTTCTCAACATGACGTTAGGTTTTGCGTTGCATTCATGTTGTAATGTGTGTTATATATGGAAACCAAGCCTAACTTTTTCAATGAAAACTAACCTCTCGGTAATGCTTATTAATTATGTTCATAACTTTCTCTGTAAAGAGAGGTAGCTTTTCTGTCAAGATGTGGAGTCACCTCCATTGAGCATTACGTCCAACAACTGCACTTTTTTCTTTGTCAGTTGTCATTATGATACGATGCCATCCACAATATTGCTTTGTATTCAATAAGAACTTCAGCACTGAGTGAACAGGATTGTTCTCAACTTTCTTCACACTGCTCCAGGTAAGGTCTGTTACTTGCCCACTTCGTTCTTATTTTGCATCTTAGCAAAGGACTAGGAAGTAAGAGGCACTGTGCCTAAGATAATGATGCTGTACGTAAATGCCTGCTGAGAATAGATTCCTGTTGTTTCCCTCACAATAAAAAATTTAAAAGCTTAAGAAAAGGAACCAGGATTAGTTAGAGGTATGGCCTCAGAGCAGCTGTTGTTACTTGCACAAGACCTGCACAATATCAGACCAATCACTGGGTATCTTGGATGAAGAGGAGGAAAAACAGGATATTAAAATAGAAAAGGGAATATTAGGAAAATAGAGGAGGCTCAGGGAAGGGAGATTATGGAGAAAGAAAAAGACGATGGGGAAAAGATTTTTTAAATCTTTAGTAAAGAGTTTTTTTTGTTGTTGTTTTTGCACAAACCATAATTTATTGGTTTGAACTTAAGGATAGAAGTATGATTTCAGCAACAGCAGGTTAAGCAGATCTTTGCACCCCAAGGATTAAATGGCTCATATACCAAATTAGTCAAAGGGGGCCCACATCCTATGGGAATTTATTCAGCCTTTCTAAAAACAAATAAAATAAAACTATGAGCAAGTTTTAATTTTAATTTTAAAAAGAAATAGGATTATATGATTTATGGAGCTTCTAATTTACCTAAATTGTATGTGCATTAGTTAGAATTTTTTTTTGCAACTCTAAAAGTGCATACTATGAATGTGAAGGTCATTGTGTACACAGAAGTGTATACATGGAAGAGAAAGGCACAAAGATTCCCCTTCACCACTGTACACTTTCCCCTATGACCATCCCACACCTTCGTATGCTGTTGAGGGAATACTATCTCTGAAGAAGCTATTTGCTTCTCTGACCACTACTTCCCATGGGTCAACTTCTAAATTTTCACTCTTTAGAGATGCGTTGCTTTCTACTCTGTTTCTAAATGTTTTATTTATTATAGGTGAGTTGTCAAACAGCACAGGTAATTATCATAGATTTCCCCAGTATGAACCAACTGAAGAAGCAGTGAGGACGTAAATGTATTTTGGTCCTAATCTCATTTTGATGTTTTTAGGAAGGTATCTAATCCCCTCTCTTTGAAATCATTAAAACGATTTTACAATTCATTTTGCCCTGAGTCCCGAAATGCACCCGGAACCAGAATCTTGGGCCTCCAAAGAGAAATGCACTATAGAGTGACTTACAAAGAGCTACTAACAATATAATCTAGCTAATTCAGAAATGTGTATCTCAGTTAACCTATACTGATCTTACTCTCCGATGGAGATTCTGTTTGTATTTTTCAGAATGCAGTGAGAGAGCTATGGATCCTCCAACCCTACCAAAGAACTGCATGTCGATAGTTGACATCCAGGAAAGAGATGAGCCACCCCAGACCTACCATGTAGGATCCATATGGACACCCACAGAGAGTGGTGGGGTAAGCAAGAGACCCACAACCACAGCCAGTCAGTCAATACAGGATAAGGCAGACAGACACCAATGTTTTCAACACAACCTAAAGCAGAAGTACAGAGGCCACTAAGACCTCAACAATAAAGCAGCCTTAATACTCACCCACCAAGACTCAGGGAACTGAGCAGAAGAGGGGGTGGAAAGATTGTAAGAGCCATGGTGTGGGAGAACTCCCAGAGACATTGCCCCCCCCTCAGTAACAATGTACAAAGGTGGGGTGGAACCGGGTTGACTCCTAGGCTATCCATAACCCCCTACCCCATGGACTGATCCAGACTTCCCATGTAGAAGGATATCCAGCTGATTGGGGACAGGGAAGAGGGAAATTGGAGAAATGGGGATACCAACTCATTATTTGCTCACTCAATGTATCTAATTATGGATAATAAAGAAAAATGATTTTACATTCATCTGAAAAGACTATAACACAGTGCTAAGGGCAAAACCTTGTGCAATCTATAGACCTCAGGGAATTAGGATGCTTCAATGCAGGATCATGAGTTGGAGCAAATATATCTCTCTAGTGTTGGGTGCTAATGCTGAAAGATGTGAGTGCCATGAGGGGGAAAGCTTATGGCTATATGAGAAATCTCAGTGGATTCCTCAGAATCTTGCTATGAACCCACAATTGTCCCAAAGAGTAATAAAGTCTTTAAAAATGATTACATGAGCTCAAAGGTCATTCCAATTTAACAGTAGGCAGTCCACTGCTAAGAAACAATCTTGCTTTTCTATTATCTAATTTCCTTCCTTCTTTGAAGAAAAGGTCATATATTTTCAAACTCTGTCAACTGTTAATAAACATAGGATGTCATAACTTCACTGAAAATATCATCTCAAAAATAGTGAAACTGTGAGATACAGCCTTTGACTCTGAGCTATGACAGGTCCAAGCAGTTCTTTCTAGAGATACTTCAACATCATCTCATGAATACAAGTTTCAAAATTTCCATGGAAGTAAGAATTTTTGTCATAATCTGATATATATATATATATATATATATATATATATAATAGCATATATATAATAGCATATATATAATAGCAATGCAATCTTGTTATTGTAACAGTCTATAGATTATTAAATGAGAAGCTTTCCACACCAAAATGAAAATAATGTTATAAAATCTCAGCTAAGTAATTTATCCAAAACTTCATGATGACAGACACACTACCTAAGTCTTCAGTAATTCTGTAAACTGTACTAACTCTATAAATTATACTCCATGGAGAAGTTTCTGGATATGTTTCATTTTGACCCTTGACACAGAATCTGCATTTCATCACATATCCCAGAAAAACAAATCTTTGAATCTCTAGGCATATTGGCTTTATTAAATATTTCATAGAGTGGAAGTAGTGTTTATTATGCACACAAAATAGTGATGATTTAATAGGTATGATTGTGGGTCTTAGAATAATATGAGTTTATCTTGAGATCTTTTGAATTTCCTAAACCTTGATGCCCATATGTTTCTCATAATTTAAAATTTTTCAGTCATTATTTCTACAAATCAGCTTTTTCTCTTTCTACTCTTTAAGGAGTTTTGCAATGTAAATACTCCTGTGCTTCACCGTGTCCTTTCGGTTCATCATGCCTTCTTTACTATTTTTTCTAAGTATTTTTTTTCTAATTTCAAATAACTAGTCTTCAGTGTCCCTAGTTGCTTCTTGCCTGAATCTTCTGTTGTACTACCCACCCATCATTTCCTACTTTAGTGCCACAATTTTTGTGTGGTCCCTTATGAATTATTATTAAGCTTCTAGTTTTATTCACGCACTTTCCCAATTTCATTTAGTTATCAATGTGCATTATCGAATCTCATTTCGCTTCAAGGTCACTACTTGGCGTGTTTCCATCAGAACCTCATTTGTTGGTCAACAACTGGAGCTCTGTCACTTTCCTCTCTCTGGTGATGACCAATTGCCTGGTTCTCAGTTATCTATGCAGCCTTCAACCGAGCCTACACATTGAGGAAGCAAGTGCTCTGACCCTGACAAAGGACGTTAGTGGATGAAGACTTGCTCCTCTGGGTCTCTTGGCTGATGTTATCGCCTTCAGGATGACAGCCTGGTGGAGCTAAAGCCAGGTCACATGGCCACTGAGGGGTCCACATTGGTGTCCATAGCTGGCAGGCTTGTAATCAGAGGCTGGATTAGGTGTGGATTCTTTGCAAAGTGGATAAGCAGAGCTAGCAGTAGGATGAGCACCTGGGCACCTACTCCAGCGGGTGCAGAGAGGTGACCTGGTACCATCGTCTACCCATGCAGAGGCTGCTACCATAGTCTATGCTTGCACAGGCTGTGCAGATCACTGGGAGGGCTAAGGTTGTTTGACTGGGTAGGTGTTGGGAGAGGCAGTAGGGGATCTGGACTGAAGTTGAGAGGAACTAGAACTGAGCTCTGGGTCTCCTTCAGCTTCCACTGAAAACACTAATATCTACAGGGCTGCTTCTGGGGATAAACCCCTCATGTGTCTCTAGGCTCAACTTTTGAGTAAAAGGCTTTTTTTTTTTTTTCAAAAAAACTTTCAAGCCAGGTGTGGTGACGCACGCCTTTAATCCCAAAAAAAAAAAAAAAAAAAAAAAAAAAAAAGAGGAAAACATTCACTTATTTTCAGAACTCCAAAGAGACCATTTTCCAAAATATCAAAGAAACTGTATTTCTTGAGCTACTCTCAAACCATAGCTGAGTGAGAAAAGAGGCAAGTTACAAGGTCATTTCAGGATCTTGACTGGGACTGTGCTCACCCATCTTGCCTTCAGGGACACAAATATCATTTTTCCTGTCCCCAGAGAGCAGGGCTGTTCTCACACCACAGCAAAGAGGTCTGGGGCCAGTTACAGGCCTGCTTCAGAATTCATAGCTGGAATCAACATAGTATCTCTATCTTCCAAGGCATTAACATAATCATCCTTCTTGGCATTTTGGAAGAGGTTCTGATGGCAATAACAAAGCCAGGCAGAGCAGGACTAAATACACAAGACGACGGGCCAACACTGGTTCTGAACCAGGGACCAGATTCAGCAAGCCTGCAACCTCTTTGACTCTGCTCTCCCAAACAGCCTTCCTCCCACTTGGGGTTCTGTGAACTTTCACTCCCTCCTTGCTGAATCCCAGGGATCTCACAAAGGTGTGTTCACCTGTGGATGGCTATGACATTGATGTTGATACGCAGAAGTGCAATGGGAGAAATCTCTCATTCCACTGTTGTGCTGTTATCCTTACAGGAAAGAAAAACAAAACCATCATTTTCTTCTTTGGCAATATCTGGTCCTCCTTACATCTTCGGTCTCTTTTTGATGATGTGAAAAGACTTAAGTTTGTTAAATACGTATATTTTTTACATACATATATATATATATATATATATATATATATATATATATAAATTTTTATATATTTAGCAGATTATACATATATCTGTAATTTATTTGCTTGAAGTTTCCTGAAATTAATTTTTGACATCATGGTTGATTTGGAAACAACCAAAATGAAGATTTTAGCTTTGTGTGGTGGCCCATGCCGAATGCCAGCATTTGGAAAGCAGAGGTAGGAGGATTGCCTTGAACTCAAGGTCATCCTGAGATGACATAGGAAATTCCAAGTTAGATTGGGTCTGAGCCAGACCCAATCTCAATATATATATTTTAAAGAAACTTACCATGCTTTTTTCTTTATATTTCAAAAAATATATATTGACTCACATAAAGGTGGGGAAAGCAATGAAAAATTATAAGTATTTTCTGATGAAATTGTGATTTCATTTTTCTGACCTTTCTTTGACACACACAAGACTTGGTAGTGCCTGGGAGGGGGTGTGTGAGGTTCATTAGTGGGCAGTCTTAATGAGTGAGGAAGAGCCAGGAAGGAGGGGTTTATTTTGGCTTGGCTTGGCTTTGCCCTATATTCATTTACCCAGTTGCATAAGCTGCTTATCAACATTAATTTTAGCCTCTAGAGATGTTTTGCGTAGCACAGAATTATAACCTAGTGTCTAAAATAGTTGCAAATCATAGTTTCAAATACATTGAGTAATGAATCATCTCCGTAGCAGGAACCACCACGCTTCTTGAAATGATATACTTAGGAGGCAGAAACAATGCATAATTAAAGCATCATCTGACATACAAAAGAGAAATCAATGAAATTAAAATAACAAGCACTTCTTCTGTGCTTCATGCAAGACATGAGAGGAGAAATCTGCAGCTTCTTCTCATTTTCATGTTGAAGTGAATGTGTCTTGAACTCCATAACTAAACCTGCCAATCGTGAGTAGAAATATTTCTGCATCAGAAGGGAAAATTGCTGGGAATAATATACATCACTTTGTATTATAAATCCTTTTAAAGTTCTGTTGGTGGTACACATTATTGCTACTGACTCTTGTTTTTGCTTTTGCTTTTGATTTGAGCTTGTGTACACACACAGGCCTGCATTTGCTCTGACTTCGCTTGAAATAGCAGTAAAATCAACATTTTATGCCAATTCTGAACAGCAAGAGGAAAGGCCAACAATTCCTAACACATTCAAATTCATAAAATTCTTGATTTTTCTTGGGCTTTTAATCTTCAAAACCGCTCTAGTACCAACATGAATAAAAATGAAATATAACAGAAAGTGTCCATCATGGTCCACACAAGCTGGAAGCATAGCCTCTTACAAAGCAGAACTGCTCTGGCTTAATGAAGGCTTCTTAAAGAAAAGCTATTTGCATTCAAATTCAGACAAGCCAGGACAGAGCTTGTAAGTGAAGAAAGCAATGCTTAGCCTGAGTGATCTCAGAATCTAGCTGGTATGGGTTCTGGGGCAAGCACTGGTGAAGGGAAATCTCTGTCATTTCTTTTTATTCTGTTATTATGCCTCATCAACACCCTGGGCACACAATGTTTACTGCACAGAGGTTGAATTTAGCAGCATGGGCGATAAAGCCTTCCACAGCCGAAATAGAAAGTAAAGGTTTGTAAACACCTGGACTTCATAAGATTTAGATCAGCAAGTGTATTTTTCTTCAATTCTTGAGATTTACTATCAGCCTACAAAGTCACATTAAAATCTCTCTGTGTCTCCAACTTAAAACTTCATCTTGCTGATAGCTTGAGCTGTGTGTCTACATTTTTACATAGCCATTCATTTCTGATTACAAATCGCATGAGTGGATTTTAAATCCACTAATTTGCAGACCTAAGCATCATAAATGGCAGTACGATAAAGTAAACGTATGCTCTGAATATCGGACTGTCACAGGATAGAATTTACCACTTGGTCTTCTATAAGCTGCTACTAGACCTTGAAGAACATGTCAACAGAGCCTGTAAATAAAAACAAACTGCACTAATTAAAAGAGACTTAATCATTTACTCTGATATATAGTATTTCCCACAATGTCATCAGGCCTCCTCGATCATTCCAGGTCCTTCTGAAACTCAACTCACATCCAGAAGCTTCTGCAAACTCACCTCAAGTAGGAGTGATTAACAGAAGATAAAAGCATTCCTCTCTTATCTGACCATAAATTGGACCATGTATCAAAGTTGGCCGAGAACACTTAACTTGTTCCACGTGTATATGAGTCTTTTTCCCATTTTCTCATCCTTATCCATATACAGATTCAATTATTCCCATATCAGGAAAACTAATTAGAACTAAAGTCCTATATCTACTTTTGGATGGGGTACAAGGAAGTGTGGTGTACCAGTCAAGTGTTTTTGCAATAACAAATTAATTTTAACAAAGACATAATTTAACAGTCACAAGATCTATGTCTCACTTCATCTGCTCACCTGCTGGCAGGATGCCCATCTTGGAGTAGAAATCTTCAGTGTTATGAGATTTTGTTCTGTAGGGCTCAGGAGAGCCAAGTCTAAAGGGAGTATCTGTGGTACATTCTTCTCATGACAGAGTTCTGAAGCTCTTGGTAGGGTAAGCCATACTTGGCGAATTCTTTGAAGGTCTCAGCCCAATGCTTAAACAGTTTCCCTACTGACCAAATCATGTCCTTTGACCTAACATAATATTAGAGTCAGAGAAATATATATCTGCCATTGAAAGAGTCAAAGAAGATAAATATACACTTAGAATTTTTCTAAATCTAATAGAGTCTCCTTCTTACAAAAATATTCATATTCCTCTTGTTTGTAGAAAGGAAGCTCACTTCATTTCAAGAACACCCAAAACAACTTCCCCAAAGTCTGAGTGAAACTTTCTACAATGTTTAAAATCCAGATATAATTCCATGTGGTCTAGAGATCAATCGACTAAAAATAGACATGGTTATGCAGTTTATATTCCCAACATTAAATAGTGGGAAATAGATAAAAATCTCAGAAAATGTTTCCATATATTAAACAGAAAGGGAAATTCCACTTGACAAATGCGGCTTGAGCATCTATCCTACAGGTGGCGACTTCATTGAGCAAGTCCTAGCTCTGCTTCCTGGGCAATTCCTAATATGGTTTTCAGTTTCACCTGCTAGAATATTCTTCATACTGTACTATTATTCCTGGTCACTTCAAAAAAAGTATATACTGATGGTTTCTGTTATTTATTTCTCTATAGCAAACTACTTCAAAATGCCTTGTCTTCAGAAGGCACTGCACACTATTTCTTGTAATTCTATGGACTGTTAGAGTTTAGTTCAGTAGCTTTTCTGGTCCACGTGATTTTGAGAAGTTATTAATGTAATACATTTGGCTGGAAACTTGGCTGTGGCTGGGGCATCCAGCATGGCCTCACTTCTAAGTCCAGCAGAAGACGCTGGCCGGTGGCTAGAACAGATAAAGTCTCCACTATATGAACTGCTTCAAAGGGTATAATGTATGTAGTAAAGTTGCCAGTAGTTAGTGTGCTTTTGTTCAACTTGCTTGTAAGCTTTGTTCTAGTAGATCAAGCCTAGTATGCAGCCTCAAGGTCCCTTATCCCTCTTAGTGAGGCAGCGTCCTTTTGAAGACTCTACCAATGACTTCATATGTCACCAAATTCTCTGCACATTGGCCAGTGATAATATAAATATCCCCCTAAGCCAAGCCTGGAGAATGCTCAGTGCCTTATCACTCTTTTCATAGCTGAAACCTTCAGTAAACATCAGAACTATGAGGATTCTCTCCCAAGTCTGCATATCTTTAATGTTCTCTCTGCACATCTCCCTTTTCTTTCATATTGTGGCTACAAATTCTATTCACTCCAGCCTCATTTACTTCCATATTTATATCCATAACTCACCAAAACAATTCCACCAACAAGACATGGGATGATGTCTGACATCCTGGCAGGAGATGAACACCCCTGGCCTATCACACCCAAATGAGAACACCCAAATGAGAACTATGTGAAAGTGACATGATAAACAGGAGACCAATCACCAGAGCAAGTCAGATAACACATGAAAGCTCAATGGAGATAGATTCCAATGATACCCAACACAACCCAAAGCAGAAACCCAGACACACTCAAGATTTCAACAATAAACCGGACTTAACTCGACCACCATGACTCATGAAACTGAGAGGAAGAGGGGGCGAAAATAATGTTAGTGCCATGGTGGGGAGAATGGCCAGAGACATTGACCCCCTCAGAAACAATGCACAAAGAGGGAAGAAAAAAAATAACACTGGCTACCTGTGATGCAGTTCATAACCCCTAACCTATGGACAGATCCAGTATATGCTCTGAGGAGGGCCCCAGTAGGTAGGGGACAGAGAGGAGGGAAATGGAGCACCATCACAAGATTCTCTCATACAATGTATATAATTATTCATAATAAAGATATTAATTAAAAAAGGAAAACAAGTTAGTTATGGACAGAATGTATGTCACCAATATTTATAGGTGGTAGACTATAAAAGAAACCCCCAGGGAGTAGGTGTAGACAGTGAAGTGAGGAAGACTGTCAGCTAACCCTGTCTCTGGAGACTGCAGCATTCGAAAATCAAGACAGAAGATGCCCAGCAGAAGGTGAGAAGAACGAAACCAGGAATTAGAAGAATTGATAGCTTCTCTGGGTAAATAATGAGAATTAGTAGGAAGGATCATTAACTGTCAAATACTACTGATAGGAAACACGAAGACAGGAAATGAATCATTAGAATTCATAGACTATTGGTCATTGGCAGCCACTGAAGTGATAGGAATAAAGTCTTTTTGGAAAAAAGAATTAATTTTTATGATGATGATGTAAATGAGTGGCAATGATCACAGAGCATAATGATGATATACCAAAATTGCATAGTTATTGATAGCATTGTTTTGTGGTCATCGTATTTCTCATTGAACTTAGACATAATCAGCGATGACTACTTCTTTGGGAACAGATATCAATTAGGATATGTGAATCTGAACTAAGATGCAGAAAGAAAAACAGGGATGAATGAGAACTTTGGAAACAGAACATGAGAAAGTTCCTCTTTCCTGACACATTTCTAGTTCCTAATTTGGGTTTCCAGGAACTTCAACTACTCTTTTCTTGAGTTTGATGAAATACTTACTTATCATGAAGATCTCTCTCTCTCTCTCTCTCTCTCTCTCTCTCTCTCTCTC
>PVHP010011980.1:0-44020 GCA_004024765.1 Zapus hudsonius
TTGACTCTGGGGCTTGCAGACTGCTAGTGTGGGACTTTCATGAGCTAATCCAATACATCCCCCTGTTTTTTAACTACAATTCATTCTGTTGGTTCTATTCCTTTAGTGAACCCTGACTAATACAGGGGCCTTGGGGTATGGCTTAGTTATTCAAAGCATTTATTGTGAAACCCAAATGACAAAAGTTCAGATCCCCAGAACCCAGGTAAAGACAAGTGCAAATAGCACACTCATTGGTAATCCCAACATACCTATAGCAATGGAAGACAGAGTGAGGAAGAGCTTGAAGCATGTAGGCCAGCTAGTCTGGCATTCACAAGGGAAAACAGAGAGACCAGTGGAAGGTGAAGATGATGCACACCCCATGGTTGTCCTCTGGCCTCTACATGTGTCCCATGACACATGCTCACCCATACATACACACACCACACATATACAATTATCATCAAAACATCCCAAATATAAACCACCAAAGAGCCATTCTGAAAAACAAACTATGGGAAAACATATGCCACCTTTATCATCTGCTTCTCAGACTTCATCTTCTCACTCACATCATCTCCCTCGACAGAAAGCATTGCCTATTAGTATTAATTAAATGTGAACGCTAACATGTCAGAAGATTTATGACTTCCTTGGCCTGACAGCTGAATGGTAGCTGAAATGTATTGAAGGATGAATGGCCCCGTCTACTACACATAAATTACGATCCACTTCTCCAAATTAGCCAGAGGATTTTAAAAAGTGTTTGGGGGAGATTTCCAAAACAAGACTTTTCTATCCCATCCCCTCTTTTTTTTCTGAACACTTACTGCCATTATAAATGGACCACTTCCGTACGAGGCGATGGGTAAAACTGAGACTGTGGTAGTTTGAATAATGTCTCCCAATAGAATTTATTATAATTGTGTCTATTAAATTGTTAATTGTCTCCAGGCTTCTGGCTGCAGGAAGAGTCACTTTGGCCTCCTGGGGACTGGCCCTTTCTAAATTGGATGCAAAATACTAGGGATAAATATGCAAAAGAAGAGCCAGAACTCCAGTCTGACAGTTCTGCATTTTGTGAATTACAGTGTTAGAGTGTACTTGCTTGCTTCTGGAGGTGCTGTCTCTGTCTCTGCTTGGATCTGTGAAAGTGGGGCCAGCCTTTTCCTTAACTTCTTTTGGATCTGATAGTTTCAATAAATACCTTCCTCCCCAAAATTATGCCTGGTTTGGAGGTTCATCTCAGCAGCCTGTGGCTGACTATGATAGAGACTCAAGTTTTAAAGGGGGAGGAGCAGAAGACATGGGAGACAAAGGCAGAAGGATGATGAGTTTGAGGACCACAAAGTGAGATTCTATTTCATTAATATATATTAATGAATATTCTATTTCATTTATATATATATATTCTGCAGAGGGAGTGATGTGAGAAGATAAAGTCTGAAAAGCATATATATCATAAGGAGAAAAATAAAGACACAGTGATCAAGTAACAAATTACATAGTGTTGAAGAAAAAATATTTCAGCCTAGAACCTGCTTTATTTAAACCAAGACCCACTTGGGCAATAGAACAATATCTTTTCATATGCTTCATCTGTAAAGATTTAGGGTGGGTCAGAAACAAAATTCTTCTGTTTTATTAAGTAGAGCCAGATGACGAAAAGAATGGATGTCAAAATATCTATAAAATTTCAGAACAGAAAATAAAAAAATTAAAACTGATAATCACTTATAATCATGACAGTGCATATAATTTCCAGATTTTCTTAAGAATGTAAAACTATTTCCCATATTATGACTTGTGGGAATCATGGGATGACTTTTAAACTCTGGTTTTGCAGGTGATGTAGTTCAGTATTTGGTGCTTATCTCATAAACATAAGACCCTAGATTATCTCATAAACATAAGACCCCCACTACAAAAAAGTAAAAAAATAAACCCTGGTATCCAATTCACTTATGTAATCAGAGTAACTGCATTAACATGGCTTAACAGTCCCATTGTCTTGAGTTTTATTAATATAACTTTATCCCCAACCTGACAAATAATTTGATTATTTCATATGCTTTACAAACAAAGCATATGAAAAGATATTAGATTCTTGCCCAAATGGGTCTTGGTATAAATAAAGCAGACTCTACACTAAAATATTTTTTCTTCAAAATTTGTAATTTGCTACTTGATTACTATGTCATTACTTTTCCCTTATGGAATATATGTATATTTTTTCAGACTTTATCATCTCACTCAATCATTGAATTGACTGAAATTCCTCAAAGACCCATCAACAGTTCACAGGAAAGACCAGTAGGAAGTGCCCTCCTTCCTGCACTGCTAAACTTCCTGCATTGCTAAACTCATTTGCAGGCTGTGCTGCTGAGATTGGGGGGGGGGGGGTCCACAGCAGGTAATGCAGTATACTTCCTAATAAGTCACTTAGTACTAGGGAGAAAAGAATGATGTAAGTGACACAGTTTTCATGTCAGTTAAGATGCTCATGGAAGACAAGCTGATAGACACTTGTGTGCTGTACATAGTCAATGTATAGATCTCCTGTCCCTTATATCCTGCTATGTTGATGGGGAGTGTGGGGGGGTGAAGACTTCAGTATTTATCACCATTTGACATACTGAACACACATACATATTTAAGTTTGCTTACTTATTCTCTGTCTGCACACAGTCCTGAGTCAAACACAAACTTCAAAGGGGAAGAGATTTGGCTTATTCCCTGCTGCATTTCCAGCACCTAGAACTATGCTGGGAACATTTGAGAAAGGAGGGAACAGAGAAGAAGGGGGAAAGGAGGAAAGGGAAGGAAAGGATTTCATAGCATATACCATGTCTTAAAAATGAAATCTAAATTCAAACATGTTTAGCAATTTGCTAACTATATGGCTTTGAATAAGATACTACAGTTATTTAAGCTTCTAGTATCTCTGTGAAGTGGAGATCATGAGACCTACACTGCATAATTTAAGAAGTATATAAAATATCTTCAAAGTATCTAGTATAATGGCTTGAAAACCATGAACCATTCATGAATAAATAATCCATACATAAGAAAAAAACCAGCACTTTGGAGAGCATGGTGGCACTTGCTTTCAAAACCTAATGACCTGCGTTCTATTCCCTAGTACCCAGGAAAACCAGATGGACAAAGTGCTGCATGCATCTGGAGTTCGTTTGCAGCGGCTAGAGGCCCTGGCGCACCTATTCTCCTCTGTCTCTGTCGCTCTCTTCCTCTCTCTGCTTGCAAATAAATAAATAAAAATTAAATATTAAAAAGTGGAGTCAGTAAAAATTCTCTGAGGTGGGAAACATGGCATTTATTATTCCATTTTCAGTTCTGAAGACCTTCAATAAAAGTTGAGCCTGTGCATTTGTGTGTCAATGGAATTCTAGGGGAGTTAGATGTAAGCAATGAAAGGAAGTGTAGCTGTCCAAGGTCCTCCAGGTTTGGATGTTGAAGTAGCTTTGGTCCTGGTCATACAGTAAAGGGAGAGTGGTGCCTGGGAGTTCTAGACAGTGCATGGACTGGCTGCAGCCAATATGGATTCTGGAGCAGCTGGAACAAATCCCCATGTGCCAAAAGGTGGAGGAGAAAGAACTTGTCCCAACATTGATCCTGATCTCAGGAAGTGTTATGGTTCGTGTGTGAAATTATCTTCACAGGGCAATGTGCTTGAAGACTTGATCCCCATCTGGTGGCGTTGTTTTAGAAGGTTGTAGAACCTCAGGGAGGTGGGGACTTGCTGGAGGAGGTTGGTTGCTGGGTGGTGGAACTGAAGGGTGCAGGCCTTCTCAGCTTCCAGCTCACACTTTCTCAGCTTCCTGGTCTGTCAAGATGTGAACCAGTTCATGCCACAAGTTTCCTCCCCATGGGCAGGAGCTGCTCCTGTCACCTCACCATGCCTTCTGTGCTATAATGAAGTGATCCTCCCCAAAACTATTAGTCAAAAACAATCCTTCCTCTCTTAAATTGCTTTTTTAGGGTATTTGGTAACAGCAAATTGAAAGTAACTAATACAGGAAGGTAGATATGCTGAGAGAGGGAGAGTTAAGTGACCACAGCAAACTCAGAATAAAGAGGAAGTCAGTGAGATACACACCTCAGTCACAAAATTCAGAGTGCTCCAAAGCACCCAGTCATCCAGAGAAATAAGATTTGCATACAATATTTTAATAAATTCAACTGAATGTGGAAATAACCATGATGAATAAATATCAAAGTTTTGAACAAGGACAGGATCATTATGAATGATGTTTTTCTCCTTTTGCCTCAGGCCTCAACACAGCTCAGCATGGCACTGTAGCTGATTCCGACTTTATCTAAAATTTTTATATTTTGTTCATCATGGATATTTGTGCATTAATTTCAATGCTTTAAAACACTGTATTAGTCATGGAGTTCATCAGAAAAAAATCAACAAGAAATATATGAGTAAAATGTATATGTAAAGAGATTTCTTGCCCAGTTTTTCTCATGTGGTGAAAGGATAGAAAAGTTCCATGGCTACTGTCTGTAAACTGGAGACCCAGGAAAGCCAGTGATGTGCTCACAAATCCAAGAGCCACAGAGCTAGTGGGGTGGATTGTGGTCTGAATGGGAGGTCGGATGACTAAGTGTGCCAGGACAATAATGATGTTCCAGTTCTCAAGGCCTGGCAGAATGAGGGCATATCCTGTCTTCCATCTTTTGATCACTCAGCCCTCAACATTTTAGATGATGCCTACGGAGGTTAGGGATATAGCTCAGTTGCAGAGTGCTTGCCTAGCATGTGCAATACTGATATGAATAAAAATAGATGATTGATATATAGATGATAGATAGATAGATGATAGATAGAAGATAGATAGATAGATGATAGATGATAGATAATAGATACATAGATAGATAGATGATAGATAGATAATAGATAGATGATAGATAGATAATAGATAGATGATAGATAGATAGATAGATAGATAGATAGATAGATAGATAGAAGATAGATAGATGATAGATAATAGATACATAGATAGATAGATGATAAATAGATGATAGATAGATGATAGATAGATAGATAGATAGATGATAGATAGATAGATAGATAGATAGATAGATAGATAGATAGATAGATAGATGATAGATATGCCTAGCTCACTAATGAGAGCTACCTGTTGTATTCACTCCTCCTGAAGCACCCTCCCAGACACATGCAGAAATAATGCTTAATCACATATGTGGACATCTTTTGGACCAGTCAAGTTGAGATGTAAAATCATCTACACAAATATTATTTATCTTGATACTGAGTTTCTTGGTGCCTCCTGAGTTTTGCACCAAAGGTAAGTAAAACACTGGATCACCCTACTCACAGATTGTATGATATTAAGGAAGTCCAAAAATTTAAGAAGAATGTATTGAATACCTACTGAGTGCCAGGAAATGGGTTCAATTTTAGAGGTTGGTAATCAACCCCTAAAATTCTGTCCTCATGAAGCCTACCATCCAGTGACAGGATTGTCCACAAAACAATCAAGGTGGTGGTGGTAGGAAGAAAATGCAAAAGACACCAAGAAGCTTCAGCAACAGGATTTTACTGGGTCAACATTTGGGGAAGACCTTCTACATAAAGGACACAGCTCGGTGCTAAAATACACACGGGTACTTCCCCAACTGGTGAGAACATGGGGAGTAGGGTGTTCTCTAAAGAAAGAACACCAGAGGAAAAGCACCCAGATGCAAGAGAGTCTGTCCCTGTAGAAGCAGTGAAGGACTCTTGGCATACAAGAGGAATACGGAATGTTGGTCAAAACTACACAGGAAAGCGGTGGCTAGAGGGTGGGAGACTTTGAAAGACACATTAAGGATTCTAGATTATACCCATATAACAATGAGAATATTTTAGTGTTTAGTTATGGTTTGAAAAATTCAATTAAAGCTGTGTAAAATGGCCCCAGATAAAAGATAGGTTGTCCAGTGCTAAGGAGGCAAGAGGAAGATAAAAAAGTTTAAAATGTTTTTGCAGAACATGATGCAAGAGAAAGAGACAAACATGGAGCCTAAGGTTCAAGCTTGGACACTTTCTGCAGATTTGGCATATAAACTAAGGTAGCTCTAGCCAGAAACACAATAGAAGCTGACAACCGAAATGATCCTGTGTGCTGTGTATTGTATTTAATCACTCTAAACAAATCAGATTCCTTTGAGATCAAGTTTAATTTTTTTTTAAAAAAAAGCAGGAATCAATTAAATATGTTTGTTGTGTTACCATTCGTGACCGGAAATCATAAGTTGTCATTCATCATTGTGAATAGAAAAAAATTACATGAGATGTTGTCAGTTGGGCAATAACAAACCAAAGGATGGGTCTGAAAAGTGTAGAGAGGTTCATTTCCTTTTCATTCATCCAGTTTGCGCTTTTGGGCTTATTATTCATACGTTCTGTAAGCTTGAATTTCTGAGAGGCTTATCATAGGGAAGAAGGTCAGAGTTCTCAGCATTCGCTTTGAGGGGATGGGAGTGATTTATTCCAAAGGCCTTCTTCTCTGAGGTCCTTGAGATTTCCCAAATCCTGTCCAGTGGTGTTCACTGTATTTTCAAGCAGCATCTTAATCACTACCTGAGAGGTCTATGGGGAGAGGGAGTACCAGAACAATTCCAGGAGAACAAATAAAATTTCACCTCAGGTTTTACAAGCTTTCAAATATCGACAGCTCCACAGTCACTCCAAAATCACCCACAGGCAAAAACCAGCTGCAGCAATAACTATCTTTTAATCTCCCCTATGTCCCTCCAAAGAAAATGGATTAATTGGCATGACAAAACAAAAGCCATAAAGGGTATGTATCACAAAAATGAAAATACACCATGGACAGGAGGCTTCAGCTCACTGGAAGCCATACATTATTGTGCTCACAGGGAAGAGGGGAAGCTGGAGACTGGTGAGGGATTTCTTTTTTCTTTTAATTTTAATATATATATTTATTGACCATAATGAGTTACATTATTTAGTAGGCAAAGAATGAGTTGTTATCCCCAATTTCCCAATCTTCCCCTCCCCCATCCCCAATCAGCTGGATATCCTCCTCCATGGGTCGTCTAGATCAGTCCTTGTGGCAGGGGACCACGGATAATCTAGTACTCAGCCCGGTTCTCCTGGCCCAAGTGTGTTGTTACTGAAAGGTACCATGCCTAGTGAGGGATTTCTAATGAGTCCTCTCAACATGGATGGTGCCTACTGCCCAGGGGAGGAGCTTACTCCCAGTTCACCAAGCCAATCTAGCAAGAAAAGCTCAAACTGGGAAGGGCTTTTGCAGGCTCTTGATGCCCTGGAACCTCTGATTACTCAGAACAAAATACATTTCAAAAGACGAAGAAGTCTGTTAATTCTAACAGCTTAAACACAAAATGATAATGAAATAGTTTATTCATTCACCCAGCTACTCAATCTCACTTTAGTGATCTAGGACAAATCGCCATACTGAGGAGAAGCATGTAAACCTAACAGGAAAGAGACACCAGGGCAGGAGAAGGGTCTGACCACAGCGAGAAGGGGAGCAGAGGGAACGTATCTGAGAAAGGTAATCCTGCAGGTCTAAATATAGCACAATAGCAACACAAAATAGAGCTGTAGCACACGGGACCTGGGAGCATGCCCTCTGAGAAAACCAGAGAACCAAGAACAACGGAAATGTCAGTTCACTTCCATATCATGTTACTTAAGGAAAAAGATCAACATAGGCAGTGCAGCACTATTCACATAGTCAATGAACTTGTGCCATTGTCGTAGTCAGCCACATGCCACTGGGATAAATCTCCACACCAGGCACAATTTGGGGAGGAAAGTATTTATTGAAATAAAAGCTCAAGGGAGAAGTTCCAAAAAATGAAGGAAAAGGCTGGTCCCCTTTCATTGATCCAAGCATAGAGACAGAGGCCCAGCACCTCCAAAAGCAAGCAAGCACACTCTAACACACTGTAACTCACAAAACAGCAGGACTGTCAGACTTGATCTCTGGCTGCTCTTTGCATATGTATCCCTGGAACTTTGCATCCAATTTAGAAATACCTTAGGGCCAGACCCCAGGAAGCCAGGCCAAAGTGACACCTCCTCCAGCCAGAAGGCTGGAGACAATTCACAATCTTTAATAAACTTTTGATTCTATTGGGGGACATCTATTCAAACTACCACAACCATAAAGACATGATCACAACAAAATCCAAGTGCTCCCAAATAATCTTAGAGAACAATACCAGAGGCTAAGTAAGTTATAAAGGACAGAAGTTTGTTTGGCCCATGGTTTCGAACGCTATAATTCAGAATTAGAAAATGAGATGATGATATAAAAAAAAAACCTGGTTTGAAAAGTGGGCTGAGAAAACTTGAGAATTAAAAGTAAAAAGCAAAACATAATTTCACGGATGAAGACTAAACTAGGGCAAAAAAAGGGCAAATAAACATCATGAAGGGAACAGCAGGAAAGAATGGAGGCATAAAAATAGAAACAACATGTCTAAGAGATCAAAGAAAAGTGGTAGATTACTTACTGCAAGGATTTGAATGCACGCTCCAGAACTCGGGTTGAAATTGAATTGAATATTAAGAAAAAGGCTTATCATGGGGAAGAAGGTCAGAGTTCTCAGCATTCACTTTGAGGGTTTAGTATTTCTAGTGAACTGTTCAGAGCCTGAATTGTCAACGGATCCCATTCCCCGGGGAGAGAGTCCAACCTCAGCATAGAGGATGGCCAGTTGTTCCAAAGGAGAAGAGTTCACTCTCAACATGGATACCACTTACTCCCAAAGTAGAGTCCACTCTTAACATGGATGGAGGCCATTGCAGAGGGGGAAGAATCCACCCTCAAGGCAGAGAGCCCACTCTGAGTAAGCTAAACTAATAATGAATCGACACCATAAAATCCTTGCATTATACAGTAAGCTCCTGAGGAAGCTGAGGGCACCACCTGGTAAGAGGGGCCATGAACAGAATGGGAGGAAGCCTAACCTCAAGAATAATTGTTCAGGCCTGTATCTCCCTGTCCCAGTTATTGGTTTCTTCCCACACTGAGCTGTTGATCAAAGAGACCCACGAGGTCCCCAAAACATGACAGACTTCTGTTAAAGCTCTTGCATACCTGTCCCAGGCCTAAGGTAAGACCCTACTGCTGAAGAAATCACAGAGTGTCATCAAACAACACCAAGAGATCCTGCTAGATCCAGAATGGTAACCAGCTCCCAGATGGTAGCATGTGTAGCACTGGAAGGTGTGGCATGAGCTGCCAGGGGAAATTGGCCAATGATATTTGGAGAAAGCAGAGGCCACTGATATACAATATAGACAGTTGTCACAAGAATGCTCAACACACGGCTGTATGGAAGAGACCAGCAAGTCAAGAAATGCTCATCTGTGCAATAGTGGCACAAAACCGAGCAGCAACGGCTTACTGATTGGCTAAGAGATCCACTTAGTGACAAGGGACCCTTAAGTGGAACTGGGATCCATGGCATAATCCCATGGGGACCAAAATCTCAGACTCCTAGGGGAAATTCCCACTAGCAGAGAGCTACAGAGAGGCCACACCCATTAGGAGTTAGCCAAAATAGGAATATTGTCTCATTTAACCTGTATTGATCTCACTTTCTGATGGAGATTCTGTTTGTATTTTTCAGAAGGCAGTGAGAGAGCTGGGGACAACCCAATTCCACCAACAAGACATGGGATGATGGCTGACATTCTGACAGGAGATGATCTACCTGTGGCCTTCACACAGGGCCCAGATGAAACCCATGAGAAAGTGACAAGACAAACAGGAGACCAATCACCACAGCAAGTCTGATAACCCATGAAAGGTCAATGGAGACAGAAACCAATGATACCCAACACAACCCAGGGCAAAGATGCAGAGATACTTAAGATCTCAACAAAAAAGCAGACTCAAAACTCACCCACTATGACTCAGGGAACTGAGCGGAAGAGGAGGCAGAAAGAACGTAAGAGCCATGGTGGGGGAGAATATCCAGGGACATTGCCCCATCAGCAACAATACACAAAGGGGGAAGAATAAAAAAGAAAAGAAAACCTGGCTCCCTCTGGTGCAGTTCATAACCCCCTAACCTATGGACAGATCCAGTATGCGCACTGAGGAAGGACCCCAGTGAGTAGGGGACAGACAGGAGGGAAACAGAAATACCTTCACAAGATTTGCTCATACAATGTACACACTTATTCATAATAAAGATATTTTTTAAAAGAAATGGATATTTAAGACGGGATAGATCCTGAGGATGCTGCCCCCATCGGTGGTTGAGGCTGTTGCTCTAGGAGGGGGTGTGTGGGTATCAGTGTGCTCCTAGTCGAGCGACAGGTCTAGACTGGTTTTTCTGTTTCTTACATATTCTTGTTTGTCCTTCTATCACGGTACCAGGGCCATACTCCTGACTTCCAAATCTCATGTACTCTGATCCAAATAAACTTTAATTCTCTATAAATGATTCTGCTTCAGGAAGTCTGTTCTAGTAAAACAAAACTGGCTGAAATACTTCTAGGTTGCCATATATGTGATAGGAGTCTCCATGGGGAAAACCAAAGTAAGGAGAGTCAATACAATCTAAAACTGTAGTTCTGGAGAATGTTCCTGATATTCAGAAGAGCTGATTGTCCATACTCAAGGAGCCTTGTGAAATCAACCTAGAATGGCCAAAAAATGAGAGGTGATTTACTAAATCTGTTGATTTAAAGGGGGGGAAACAAAACAAAATAAAACTTTTAAATGTCAAAGCAAAAGTAACAATTCTATCTAGCCAATTCAAAAATGTGTATCTCAGTTAACCTATACTGATCTCACTCTCCAATGGAGACTCTGTTTGTATCTTTCAGAATGCAGTGAGCGAGATGTGGCTCATCCAACCCCACCAACAAACTGCAGGCCAATGGCTGACATCCTGGCAAGAGATGAGCCACCCCAGACGTACCGTGGAGGATCCTTATGGAACCCTGCAGAGAATGATGAGATGAACAAGTGACTCAGGGCCACAGCCAATCAGCCAACAAAGGATAAACCAAGGAGACAGACACCAGTGATTTTCAACAAAACTTAATCCAGAAGTACAGAGACCCCTAAGACCTCAACAATAAAACAGCCTTAATACTCACCCACCACGACTCAGGGAAATAAGTGGAAGAGGGGGCGGAAAGATTGTGAGAGCCTTGGTGGGGGAGAATACCCAAAGTCATGGCCGCCCTCAGTAGCAACACTCTAAGGCCAGCAAAACAGGCCTGTCTCCTAGGCTATCCATGGCCCCCTGCCCCAAGGACTGATCCAGACTACCCAAGGAGGAGGATATCCACCTGATCGGGGATGGGGAAGAGGAGCATTGGGGAGTGGGGGATAACAACTTATTGTCTGCCCATTAAACAATGTAACTCATTATGGACAATTAAAAAATTAATTAATTTAAAAAATAACAATTCTGCTCATTAAGATACTGTAATTGACAAAAAAGTTGCTCAATAACAACATTATACACCATAGCATAATGAGTGGCACATTAATATTACAAATGGTGCAAAAGTATAGGTGAGGGCTTTTACCCAAGTAGATATTCAAGCTTAAAGTTAAGTATAAACCAGTTGTGGTAGGTCATACTTATAATCCCAGCACTCATGAGGTTGGGGCAGGATAATTTTTTTAAGTTCAAATCCAGCATAGGCAACATATAATGAGTTTCAGGCCAGCCTTGACTTTGGAGTGAGACTTTGTCCACATAAATAAAGTAATAGAGTCATATAATACAAATTGTTATTATTATGCAAAACTTCAGGGAACATTGTTCTCATATGCCCCAAGGACTCCACTTAAAATGTCTCACAACCAAATGATTGAAGAATTGGCATGGGGATTGGTGATTAGCATAATCTATATATTTACATATAGATGTAACACTACATAATGAAATCATGAGGGTGGAAGTACAGAATTGTGAAGTGATAAAGTACAACTCTAAATAATTATTTCACCATTTTTAAAAAGCAGTCCTTATAAATCAAAGCAAAATGAAGTGAGGAAAGTTAACCATTCATCAAGTTGATGGTATGAGCACAGAAAGATGAATTATTTCAAGAGACTATAAAACATTGTATTCTGATGGCACATTTTTGGGTGGTATGAACCTAAAAGTAAATAAGCAGAAAATTTAATTTTTTTCCATTACCTAAAGGCAAATAATAATGATGATGCTATTTTAAATTGTTACATTATTATATAGAAAAAATGTCAATACTAAACCTGTGAATAATTGATCAGTCTGACAACCCCTGGTCCCAGCCACCGGTTCCTTTCCTCACGGAGCTGTTGACCAAAGTGACCCATGAGGTTCCAAAAACTAGACAGAATTCTATCAAAGCTCTTGAATGTCCTCCCCAGGCCTGAGGCAAAACCTTGTTGCTGAAGAAACCACAGAATGCCATTGATCAGCATGGAGAGACCCTTCAAGGTCCGGATTGGTATCCAACCCCCAGGTGGCAGTTAGTGCAGTGCTGGAAGGCACTGCACAAGCTGCCAGGGGAAGCTGATCAACGACACTGGAATAAACAGAGACCACTGGCATGAAACACAGTCTGCTGCCATGAGTAGGCTGACCACACCTCCTACTGAGAGAGAACAGGGAACCAAGAAAGGAGCACTT
The DNA here is from genome assembly GCA_004024765.1 of Zapus hudsonius. NCBI lineage: Eukaryota > Metazoa > Chordata > Mammalia > Rodentia > Dipodidae > Zapus > Zapus hudsonius. The sequence goes on from PVHP010011980.1 coordinate 12,661, forward strand.
GTGCAATGGAGGAGACAAAGCCTGGGGGAGGCAATAAACAGCTTTTAAATTCGGCCAAATATTCCACTCAGTGAGGGAGAGCCCTTGACTGGAACTGGGGATTCAGGGCAATATGCACCAGATCCCATACTCTTGGGCTCCCAAGAAAAGATGCACTATGGGAGCGATTGACAGGGAGGCTACTAAAAATAGAATCTAGGTAATCCAGAATTGTGTATATTTGTTAACCTATACTGATCTCACTCTCCGATGGAGATTGTGTTGGTATTTTTCAGGATGCAGTGAGAGAGCTGTGGCCCATCTAATCCTACCATCCTACCATAGGCCGATAGCTGAGATCCTGGCAAGAGATGAGCCACCACAGTCATATCGTGGAGGCTCCGTATGGAACCCCACAGAGAATGATGGGATGAACAAGGGACCCACAGCCACAGCCATCCAATCAACACAGGATAAGCCAGTGACACAGAAACCAACGATTTTCGACACAAAAACCCCTAAATTCACAACATTAAAGCAGCCTTAATACTCATCCACTCAGGGAACTGAGCGGAAGAGGGGCAGAAAGATTGTGAGACCTTTGGTGGGGGAGATTATCCAGAGGCATGGCACTCCTCAGTAACAACACACTTGGGTCAGGAGAACCTGGCTGAATACTAGGCTATCTATGGTCCCCTGCCACAAGGACTGATCCAGACGGCCCATGAGGAGGTTATCCAGCTGATTGGGGATGGAGACGGGAGACATTGGGGAATTGGGGATAACAACTCATTGTTGTCCCACTAAATAATGTAACTCATTATAGACAATAAAAAATTTTTTAAAAGATAATATCAATAAACATAAGGATTAAATAAAAAAAAGAAAAAATGTCAATAGAAATTCTATGGAAATTGTCAGAAATGAAGCCTTTAAGCATGATGAAACTATAATACTAACATATCAATTGGGAACGTACATATTAATGAATAATTGAAAAGTATACCTGAGTCCATATATTTCATGGTTCTGTCCACTAAAACGGTTTAATAAGAATAACCTAAGTAGCAATGAACGGTCATGTTTAGAGCATAAATACTCTTGTGATAAAAGAAACTAGAACTGCTTTTAAATGGCTATTTTGGGGTGTAGAGTGAGATAATTTCAAGGTGAGCCTAAAACCTTTTGATATATCAAAAGAAGTCTAGAACATCATGCCCAAAGACTTAAAGGACCAAATTAAAGCGTCTCCAACTGGCTGGGGATAGGACAATTTGAATGTCAAGGGAATAACAAGTGCAATTAATTGAAACACATAAAATCATGTTTTACCTCTCCCTCATGGTAATAATGGAGGGAGGGAAATTTTTAAAGCATTCTGGCTAATAAATAAGGAAGATTGATCAAATTGAAGGTCATCCATGTGCAAATCTTAATCAAATAAACCTGGATCCAGACAGTGATTTATTAATGACTGCTGATATCACAGAATGCCTCCCGGTGAAGAGACTCAAAACCACATAGGAAACAGTACTCATCAACATTGAATTGACAGGATCAAGTCTCTCTTATTCTACCCAGTGACAGGAAATGCGAGGAAGAGAAACATATCCCAGCAGACATGACAGAAATGAATCCAAAAATTCCAGAATGTGGGAAGCTTAACAAACAAGTCATCTGGATTTCTTAATAAATGATGTACAGCTGGGGAATGATGACATGTACCTATAATTCTAGCATGTGGGAAGCTGAGGCAGGAGGGTTGTGAGTTGTAGGCCAGTCTACATAATGACGGGAAAAGAATAGACAAAAAGAATGTTTAAGAGATGTATCCATATGTTGTATAGACCTTCTTTGTACATCATTTCAAGCAAATCAACTGTTTAAATGTATGGGATAGTGGAGAACTTTGAAAACAAAAGAGGTGAGGTGATAAATTAAGAAATTATTTTTCATGTGTGTAGGTTTAATAATGATTTTCTAGGGTGGGCATGGTGGGGCATGCCCTAGGAGGATCACTGTATGAGGCCAGCCTGGAACTACAGAGTGAATTCCAGGTCAGCCTGAGCTAGAGTGAGAGCCTACCTCAAAATAATAATGCTGATGATAACCCAGTTACATTATAAGAGTCCTAATGCATTAATGATGCATATTGGGTTAAAAATGTTAACACTTGCTTCGATTAAAAATGAGTTTGCCAGGCTGGAGAGATGGCTCAGCAGTTAAGGCACTTGCCTCCAGTGCCTAAGGCCCTGGGTTCAATTCCCCAGTACCAACATAAGCCTGACTCTCTCTCTCTCTCTCTCTCTCTCTCTCTCTCTCTCTCTCTCTCTCTCTCTCTGCTTGAAAATGAATAAATAAAATATTTTTTAAATTTTTAAAAAATGAGTTTGCCTAAAAATAATCTAGTAAGAAGATGACCAGTGAGCCAAATATGCCTTCAGTTGATAAAAGTTGACTGATTGAAGTAGGGTTTGTTGTCTGGCCTATTGTAAGAGCTTGAAATTGTCCATCAGGAGGAGTTTTTGTTTTTTTTTTTAAGACGCACATTTTTTTGTCTCCTTTTTACTACTGAAAATTTATCTCAGCCAGCCCAGCTATGATGAACATATTAGATTAACATTCTGGGTTACCAAGCCATTTGAAAATGTGCCCTAAGTTAAAAGAATCAATCATACTATAAGTGTGACATATTTCCCCGCCAATGCAGTATATCATTTGTCAATGAATTTTAATAAACACTGGGTGGCGCAGTGATTGCTTTCTACTAAACAGGCAGAGAAGAAAATGCATTATCTCACTAACATGATTGATGCCATCTATCAGTGTGGTGGGATGATGACATCATTTCAGAAATGATCTCATTGCTTAATAGATGAAAATATCTTTTTTCTGTTTGAAAATTACAGTGCTGCCTTTGCATTACAGGCTCGCCTAAAGTTAATTTGCTAAGCTCTCTCTGTGTACCGTGATAATTACTCGTGGATTTTTGCATTTGTTCCTCCTTCAATTTATTTTACCCCTGGCTGTGTTACAGATTCACCTACAGGTAATTTGCTAAACTCTCCCCGTCTAGTAACAATTGCTCAGATGTTTGTATAGTAATTTGTATGGTGATAACTACTCAAACATCTATTGCATTGGTTCATCTTTCAGTTTACTCTAACCCTGGCAGAGAGAAGCAAAATTGAATCTGCATCCGCAAGGAGAAAGGAGAAACCAGAGTGGCCTACAATATTCAAAATGCTGCCAAAATTAATAGGATGTAGCCCTTTTCTCTAGTCTTTTCTCTAGTACCTGAATGTTGCTTCCAGCTTCTCATTCACATGGCATTGACTGATCCAGAATTTTATTTTGCCTACCACAATGCTCCTTTCAGCTGATGATTTTCTTAACCAAAATAATAGAATCATTCTATTGTATAGTGCATTACTAATTAGAGAATCTCATAGTGTAATTAATGGGTTATGATTTAAGTATGCAAAATCAAATCCCATTAATTTGGACAAGAACCAAACTTAGACTACATTGACAGAGGAGAAAGAACAGTGGACTCAGATGTCAAGAGATGCATTCCATTTCCTGGTACCTACCCACTGACTTCATTTCTGTGGTTTCAGGAGGCCATACTCAGTGCATCATTGCTTGCATAGCTACGTGCCTCCTACATGGCCAGATGAGTGCTGAAACTTGGAGCACAGAGATGAGCTTGACATCTCCACAGAGGTATTGGAGTCAGAACCCTTTAAGGATGCACAAGATGAGGAGCAGGGGTTGAGCAGAAATGTTTGGAGCCAGCACAAATTCCATGGTACTGAAGAAAGGAGCTAGTGTCCAGTGAAGAAGCGTGGTTTAGAATGAAGGAGACAACTAGACTATCCATGGTCCCCTGTCACAAGAACTGATCCGGATGACCCATGGAGGAGGTTATCCAGTGGAGTGGGGAGGGGAGGGCAGCGGGGAATTGGGGATAACAACTCATTGTTTGCCCACTAAATATTGTAACTCATTATGGACAATAAAAAAAACCTAAGAAAGAACTTGCATAATTTGTGTGAATTTTTTTCTTTATGAGAAGCCCTTAATAATTTATTCACAAAGACCCCTAAACTCACAACCTTAAAGCAGCCTTAATACTCATCCACCACGACTCAGGGAACTGAGCAGAAAAGGGGGCAGAAAGATTGTGAGAGCCGTGGTGGGGGAGACTATCCAGAGGCATGGCACCCCTCAAAAACAACAAACTTGGGCCAGGAGAACCTGGCTGAATACTAGGCTATCCAGGGTCCCCTGTCACAAGGACTGATCCAGACGACCCATGGAGGAGGTTATCCAGCGGATTGGGGATGGGAGGGCAGCGGGGAATTGGGGGATAACAACTCATTGTTTGCCCACTAAATATTGTAACTCATTATGGACAATAATAAATAAATAAGTAAATAAATAAATAGAATGAAGGAGACATGGGAAAGAGGCACACCGAAGAATGGTGAGGTTGAACAAGGTGACACATCTCATCTTTCCACTTCCATATACTTACATAATTGTGTAGGGGTCGCTGACTCTGACAGTCCTGTCTTTTCTACTTGTTACTGCCATAATTATTTGCAAATTAGTTTCCTCTCTAAACTTCAGTGTCCAATGCATCAATAGTGAAGGTCACTGCCACCTTCGTTGGAGTGTTTAAGTAAGTTGACACACATAAAGCCTATGTCTGGGACATACTCAGCATCCTGTACCTAAGCAGTGGCCACGGTTACCTGTTCATTCATTGCCTTACTTACTCAGATTCCTGTAGGAATTGTCTTATTTTATTCCAACAAAAGCCTTAGGAGAGTCTCGGGATATTTATGATAGCATTTATTATTCCTGACTTTACAGAGGAGAAACGCTGAACTTCAACAAGAAGCACAGGACTTGAATGCAAATATCAGCCCCCTGACTTGCCACTCAGCCCTCTTGTAACTACTGCACACTATCCTACTTCAGCTTGGCTTTGAGCAAGCAAAGAACTTCAACACAGACTGGAGATTTGTACAGGGTTGTTTATCTCACAGCTCAAGATGTCAAGTTTCCCTTTGGGTTTTTTCCTGCTGTTTCTAAGGATCAATCATACACAGAAGCAGTTCCTCACCAGCTAAGCCTTCTTTTTTGGAGGTTCAAGGTTACAAATGTCTTGCCACTCAATGACCTGTTAAAATGAAGACCGGTAAGTGTTTTGAATCATTTTTTTCTGGCATCAAGGTCTCTTCCCTGTTGTGCTTCGATTACTTTGGATTTTCTGAGCTAAAGCTTTCTTTACAAGCTATTTCTCAAGAAATCCTTAAAGCTCCTACTAGAAATTGTCTCACTGGGATGACATACCCCAAATAGAAAGTCACAATGTCTTAGACTGGGTGCTCATCTTCTCTTGAAAATTCAGCAGCAAGAGCCATTCCTAGCCTGGTTTTGACTTGAGTTTCTAACAGTCAAGAGAAGCTTAGAAATCTATCATGACTTTTGGAGGAGGAGGAAAGGAACGAGATGGGCCTCAAGGGAAATATTACAATCTTCCTCACATTTAGACACTTAAAGCTGAGCTCTCTGCTACTTAAAAATGGTAAGATTGGAATTGCTCTCCCTAGGACTTTGTAGATGAGTGTGTGCACAGTGATGCCAACTTAATTCTTTCTCAGGAAACTATTTGGCCCAGAAGGAACAAGATATTTTCTTTCCGATGGCCACTGGAAAGATGCCTCTCCACAACTATAGTAAGGGCCCATTTCTTTTGCTAGTGTCATGGTTTGATCCAGGTGTCCCCCACAAACAAATGAATGTGTTCTGGGTCAGCTGATGGAAGTTTGGGTTTTACAACCTCACTGGAGCTGTGTTGTTGGGAGACTCCATCCTGGCAGGAGAAATGATGGCATGAGCAGAGGGGTGGACATCACCTCTGCCATAGCACTGGAAATAGCAGCAGGAAGGTATGCTTATGGGGGTTATAAGCCAGCTTCCCCTTGCCAGTGTTTGGCACACCTTTCTGCTGCTGTTTGCTGTGCTGTGGCAGCGGTGATGTCCACTCCTCTGCTCATGCCATCGTTTCTCCTGCCAGGATGGAGTTCCCCTCGAGTCCATAAGCCAAATAAAAGCCATACCTCCACAAGCCGCTTTTGCTTGGGTTCTTTCTGCGCAGCAACTAGAAAGTTGACTACAACAGCCAGTCACCTAAAATCTGATTGAACATGAAACTTTTAGCATTGCTAAAGATGGTTCCTAAATACTAGTTATCTGTTTTGAATATGTCAAGTGTTCTTTAATTTTATCAGAGTTGTTGCTCCTATTACTATATGTCAAATTTCTCACCACCTGTTGCAGTCAGTCACAGGCCGCTGGGATGAATCTTCAAACCAGGCATAATTTGGGGGAGAAAAGTATTTATTAAAACTACAGATTGAGGGGAAGTTCTATAACAGCAAAAGAGTCTGGCCCTCTTTCACAGGTCCAAGCACAGAGAGAAATCCATCCCCAACATCACACACAGAACAGAAAACATGCAGGAAGGCCAGGGGGCGTGCCAAGAAGAGACTTTCTTCCCCTTTATATAGGCTTAGGGTGGGATCTTGCAACCCTATCCCACACTTAAGGGCTTCCTGAGTCTCTGGAACTTCCTTCCTGTACTGCCCACACAGGAAAGGATGTTTACTTCTAGCTTCTTTGAGCTTCTTTACATCTTGCCCCCTGCTGAGAAGCTGCCCTCCTGTAAACATCCTCAGAGACCCACCCAAGATTACTTGAAAGGTCAAGTTGACAACAAAACTTAACCATCACAACACCCCTACACAATTTTTCTTAATTTTCTCCACTCTATTGGCTGGTATCACACCTAGAACTTGTGTTGCCTGCCTGCACTCGTGGCTGTGAGTTGTGGTCAAATTTCCTAAACTGAGCTGGAGAGATGGCTCAGCGGTTAAGGCACTTGCCTCCAGTGCCTAAGGCCCCAGGTTCAGTTCCCCAGGACCCACATAAGCCAGACCCACAAGGTGGTGGCCCTGGTGTACTCTCTCTCTCTCTCTCTCTCTCTCTCTCTCTCTCTCTCTCTCTCTCTCTCTCTCTCTCTCTCTCTGTATCTCTGTGGTTGAAAATGAATAAATAAAATATTTTTTAAAAAATTTCCTAAACTACCACTTTGTCCTCACCTCTCTTAAATACCACAGCTCCTGCATGTGGTAGGTAAGAACTGACAGATGCAAAAAGAATTGGATTCTCCTATATCAAACCAAAAGTACTTGATGTCACAGAAAAATGATGTTCAAATACTACATTCTTTTGAAGCAATTTAACAAAATATATTCATGATGATACAGTTTACTTCAAGCTATGGATATCAGTATCCTAGGCTTTTAATACAAGCCATAAATTTGGGCAGCAAATCATTCTTGCTACAAAAGGAAAGAGGGGATGAAGCTCAGGGTTATATGCTGATGACCTGGGTTGTCTGATGATGGGAGAAATCAGTCTGTCAAGAGACTGAGATGCCTGCATACTGCAAAGCCAGTACCATTCAGCACTGACAAAGGTCTTGCATTAAGTGTGATTCTCTGAACATTATCCCTGGCCATTTGCCTTGAATAGTTATACTTCAAAAATAACATCATTACTGAGGAAAAAGTGTGAGGAAATGAATATTGATGTCAGGCGATCCTATCAGCAGAGATTCATAGATCTGAGACAGAGAACAGATATAGAAACAATGCTTGGTTTTTGTGGTAGAATTCCATCAACAATGGGGTCCTTTGCTATAAGTCAATCAATTAAACCAGGTGGTCCTCTAATATCCTACACCGTTATGGTTTGTTCTCCAAAGATCATGTGCAAAAAGCTTGGTGACAGTCCGTGGTACTGTTGGGCGGTGACACAATCTTTAGATAGTGAGGCCTACTAGAAGGAAATGAGGTCACAGAAGAAATGTCCTTGGAGGAGATAAATGAGACCCCTGGCTCCCTCTTTGTGTCTCTTTGCTTACTGACTGCTATAGGTAAACAGCTTTCTTCTCTCATGGGCTCCAACCATGATGTGCTGTGTCATGTCAGGCCCCAAAACAAGATGAGGCAACCATGATGTGAAACCTCTGAATTCATGAGCCAAAACTTCCATAGGAGTTGTTTGGCCTGGGTAAGATAATCCATAGATGCTATAAATTAAGTAGGTTTAAAAAATATTTATATTTTATATTATATATTACATATCATATATATTTATTATATATATCATATATATTATATATGATATCATATATATTTTATTATATATTATTATATTATATATTATATATTATTTATATATTATATATTATTTATATTCATATATATTTTTATATATTATATTTTATATATATTTTTATTTTATTATATATTATTAATATATTATATATTATATTTATTTTTGATCCACAAACTTCCATGAGATTCCTACTATAGTGTGTAAAAACTGGTGGTACCTATACTTTACACACAGCCTTTGTGCACTGAATGTGAGAGAGACTCCTCCTTGTCTGTCTTGGCCTCTGGTCAGGAACTGCCATGATCTCTCATCCCTCTCTGGAACATCATTTGCCCCGCCGTCCCCGGACTGCTTCAATGCAGGCACCTTTCACTGTGATTCTATTAATCACACTCCATATACACTTGCCTCGTGTCTCCGGAAGCCAGAATCAAACGACTGACTTGCATTCCTAACTGCTAGCTGCGCTGCTTCTCTACAGGAAATGATGTTTTTGTCCTACACATGATATGACCTTTTGGACACTTTGTATTTCCCTTTTTTGCATTAGTGTTCTAGATACTCAGTTGATACTTGTACCCTTATTTAATCATGCAAATCAGGAAAGGAGAGGCATTTGGGGCTAAAAAGATGGAGTACTTAAGCTGATGAAGTAAGGAAGAAGTAAGCTAAAAATATCTGATGCAAATGAAAAATTAAATGGCAAGATTTTTGTTGTTATAAATTAAGTATTTTTAATCAATAAGGAGTTGACTTTCATAAATTAGCAAAGGCTGGGAAGTATGCTAAGTCGCAAGGAAGATGAAAAAGATTTATTTTGTGTTTTATGTATTTTATAAGCTTCTTTTTAAAAATATTTATTTGCAAGCAGAGGAGAGAAAGAAAGAGAGAGAGAATGGGCATGCTGGGGCCTCGAGCTGCTGCAAATAAACTCCAGACACATGCACCATTTTGTGCATCTGGCTTTATGTGGGTACCTAGCAATCAAACCAAGGTCATTAAGCTTTGCAGGCAAGTGCCTTGACCATTGAGCCATCTCTCCACCCCTTTAAACTTTTATGTTGTCAGTGAACTTATACTTTCTGTGGAGTCGACTTTTTAAATTTTTTCTTTTTTTTTTTTTTTTTTTTTGGTTTTTCGAGGTAGGGTCTCGCTCTAGTCCAGGCTGACCTGGAATTCACTATGGAGTCTCAGGGTGGCCTTGAACTCATGGCGATCCTCCTACCTCTGCCTCCTGAGTGCTGGGATTAAAGGCGTGAGCCACCACGCCCAGCGACTTTTTAAAATTATTTATTGGAGAGAGAGAGAGAAAGAGAGAGGGGGGGAGAGGGAGGGAGAGTATGGATGCCCCAAGTTCTCTTTCCACTGTAAATGAATTCCAGATACATGGGCCACTATGTGGGTCTGGATTTACATGGGCACTGGGGAATCAAATCTTGGATAGCAGGCTCTGCAAGCAAGCACCTTTGCAAGCAAGTGCTGATCCATCTTTACAGCCCCAAAACCATTTTTTAAAATTTTATTTATTTGTAAGGAGAGGAGAGAGAGAGAGAGACAGAGAGAGAGAGACAGAGACAGAGACAGAGACAGAGACAGAGAGACAGAGAGAGAAGATGGGTATGCCAGGGCCTTCAGCCCTTGCAACTGAACTCCAGATGTGTGCACCACCCCATACACGTGGTGCCATGTGGGTGTTGCTGGGGAATTGAACCCAGGTCATTAGGCTTTGCAGGCAATCACCTTAACCATTGAACCATCTCTCCAGTCCCCACCCCAGAACCATTTTTAAAAACTATTTCATCCAGATGTAATCCACATTCCTGAAAATTCATCCTTCTGAGGAGCACAGTTCACTGCATTGTAGTGTATAGTCACAGATATGTGACTCACCAGGTCCATTTTTAGTTGACTTATAAAATTTACTTATTTATTTAAGACAGAGAGAGAGAGAGAGGCAGACATAGAAAATGAGTGTGGGTATGCCATGGCCTCCTTCCCCTACAAACGAACTCCAGACACATGCACCACTTAGTGAGTGCATCTGGCTTTACATGGGTATTGGGGGAACTGAACCAAGACCATCAGGCTTTAGCCACTGAACCATCTCCCCATCCCTTGGAGTTGACTTTTTAAAAAATTTTGGTTACATCATAGATTGCTTTGAAGCCGTATGAAAATCTTAATATAATAAATAATGATATAAATATATAACTAATTACATCATTTATAGAATGCAGTTTGATAGAGTTTAATTTTCAGGAGGATAAGATTAGACAAAAAAAATGAATGCCCCCTTAGAAAAGTAGATCTGAAGTGAAAACACATCATGTTTAATAATTACCCTCTATTTTTTTGCTGGCAGCTTCACCGTGCTCTCATCCATCAAGTATCTTGAAATTAATTATCTGCCTTAAACACAGATTACAGCACATTGCTTATATAAATTACATAGTCTTATTATTCATGTAATTATCTGTCTTAAACAAAGATGAGATTATTTTCTTTTCCGGCTCAAAAACCTTCATTTTTGCCACCATGACAGAGTGAAGTCCAAGTGCCTTAGTCTTGAGGAGGGTCGTGGACCCCTGGCCCCCTGCGGGTGGCCCAAGTCTCACCGGCCAGCAGGAGAGATGAGGCGACAGTTGGACAGACACACTTGACCTGAAGAGATATGTTGGGCAAATCTCAAATTTTATTCCAGTATCCAAAAACCCTTTTATAATCCAAGGCCGCATTTAGTCTATTTCTCTCAAAAGGAAACTCAGCAAGCGGGAACAAAGCTTATTCGCATTAACAAACAGGATTAAGGCTTATTAGCCATCACCCCTGCCTCCTGGGAACAAAGGGGTGCTGGGATCAAAGGCGTATGTCACCATGCTCACACTAGGACCAAAGGCATGTGCCACCGCGTCCAGCCCCATATTATATTCTAAAACTTAGCCCAAAGTCACTCAGTTAGGCTGGGATCCAACACCTTAGCACGACATGAATGCCATTTTACCAGTCAGCCTTGAACTCCCTTCCCACCTCCAGTGTATTCTCCACCAATAAAACTGTCCCATGCTTTCTTGGCATGGCCTGCTCCCTATATCCCCTTACAGACATCTCCTTATCCCCTTAAAGACATCTCCTTTCCCTCATTCCCAGCAGACAACAATGACTGTTCTTTTTTTTGTATAACAGATTTTAATTGCAATTTATGAGTAAATTAATAATTCCTCAATCATATTCATACATATTTACAGTTTCGTTAAGGTTAGATGATTTATATCATTAACAGTACTTATTTTTGGATTCTTTTTTTTAAGTCTTAAGTATATATTTATTGTCCACAATGAGTTACATTATTCCGTGGGCAAACCATGAGTTGTTATCCCCAATTCCCCAATGCCCCCCCATCCCCAATCAGCTGGATATCCTCCTCCGTGGGCCGTCTAGATCAGTCCAACAATGACTGTTCTTGACCTTCCTTCTGACCTGCATACTTCCTGGGTGAATTTTTTAAAGTTGACTCATTAGCGGTTATGAATATTTTACTTTATAACCACAAAACAAGCTTGCCTTCTTAATTTTTTATGAGCACCAGAAGTTCTTGGTTCACCACTCACTTGTCCCAAGTTCAGCTAAAGAACTGTATCTTTCATTCCAAAATTGTCTCCCTTCTGTTACTACTGTTTCCTTTCTTGCATATTTGGAAGCAATATACCTTGATGATTGAGAAGTTGGACTTTGGAGACAAGTGAATTTGGATTACAGCCTCCTCACTGAGATATTTAAAATGAGATATTTGAGGTTTTGACAGCCCGTAGAATGCTAAAGGAATTACACTTGGAAACTTCAGAGACCAAAAACAGTTCCACAACTTCTGCCCTAGTCTTTCACCATAAGAAAGTCTTTCTGCCCGAGACTTTCACCATAAGAAAGACTCCTTGAGCTGAAGTCACTGTGCTAAGGGGAAAGCGAGTCACGTGATGAGGACATGTGTCAAGTGTTATACCTGGAACCCCAGCTGAAGTCCTAGCCAAGAGCCACAGGCACTATTAGGCATGAAGATGCCTTGAGATGATTCTATCCCTGAACTATCAAATTCTCATCTGCTCACTGAAGCTTTCCAGTTGGTGAGCTAGTCACCATGGAGCAGAGAATTTGTTTCTTCTTTGCTATTCCCAGTTCCCATAGAGCACAATAAAATGTTCACGTTGAATTACTAATCTGGGGTAATGTCCTGTCGTGCAATGACTAGAACAAAAGCTGCATAGCTAGAAGTCGAGTATGGTACTGGATTGAAAATGCTGCAGTCCTGGTAGTAAAGGCCTGTAATCCCAGCTACACTGGAGGCTGAGGCAGGAGGATCACAAATTCAAGGCCAGACTGGGCAACTTTGTAAGACCTTGCCTCAAAATACAACGGAAAAAGAGAGCTTAGTTTTAGAATGTCTACCTAGCATGATGGGTAGTTTTTTGAGAGAGAGAGGGAGGGAGGGAGAAAGAGAGAGAGAGAGAGAGAGAGAGAGAGAGAGAGAATACACCAGGGACTCTTGTCACTGCAAACACAGATACATGTGCCACTTTGTGCACCTGGCTTTACATGGGTCCTGGGGAATTCAACCAGGGCCAACAGGCTTTGCCAGCCAATGTCCTTAACTGCTGAGCTACCACCTCAGCTTGGATAGTTAATTTTGATTACATTAAGAAATGTCTAGGGCATTAGTGATGTTTACCTGTGGGATTCTCCAAAGATTTACTGAGGGGGAAGACTCACCCTAAATGTGAGCTGGTGGCCCATACTAAGAAGAGGAAAGAGGGAGAAACAGCTGAGGACCTGCTTTTTCTGCTTCCTCATAGATGAATTGTGAGCAGACAGCCTTCCATCACCATGACAATCCCACCATCATCTGTCCCTGCTAAGTTAACTGCATCCCCTGAAACAAACCTCCCTTCCTTGAGTTGCTTCTTGTCAGGTAGTTGATCACAGCAATGAGAAAAGCAACTAATATACCTGGAATCCTTGAGGACCTTGGTTCAATCTCCAAGCGAAGAGGGAAAAAAAACCTAATATGTGAAGTATTTATTGGTGCTGAGACCAATAAGGTCTCAAAGGTCTTACAGAGACATTTCAAGGAAGCCTGAAAATGACAGGAGAGGTAATCAGTGATAGGGTTCCCTGAGCCTGAGAAATTGTTTTTACACAGGATCTTACCTGGAATAACACCTCAAAGTACCTGAGAGAATGTTTTACATATCTGAAGGATCCTATCTCTGATAAGCCCCTTTGGAAAGAGCTCTGCAGCCAACCCAATCCACATTTATATGGTCACCTATTGTGTCTCCATAGACAGCCACCTATGGAGGCTCCAGCCCAGGAAAACTTTATCTACAGTCTTTAAATACTCTCCCAAAAAGCTTTTCTGAGGGGACATGGCTTCAGATGAGAGAAGCCTGTCCACTCTCCATTCGTTGCTGAATAAAAGCAAGCCTTGTCTGAGCATGCTCGAGCCCAGTGTAACTTCTGCCTCAATTTTCTTAAAATCAGTAAGGGATTAAAGGAAAGCTGGGAAATATTCTAAGTCAAGAAGTTAGAAGACAAAACTTTTCTCCAAATTAGTGGAGAGTGTGACCATATTGGTCACATACAGTAATATGAAAAGAAACAGGAAACATACCTAAAGAACATGTAGACCCAGTTGAGCAGATTTTCTTGTGAAATATTTAAAAAGAGCTTAGTTTTAGAATGTTTACCTAGCACTATGGGTAATTTTTTGAGAGAGAGAGAATACACCAGGGACTCTTGTCTTGCAAACACAGATACATGTGCCACTTTGCGCACCTGGCTTTATATGGGTCCTGGGGAATTCAACCAGGGCCAACAGGCTTTGCAACCTGCTTTCTTCCTACTACCTATGATAAAATACAAAAGAAGATAGCTGAGCAAAAATGCAAACTGTTTGGCTTGCAGGCAAATTTTTGAGGAATACAAAAGAACCAGAAATTGCTAGGTTCAAAAGTAAAACTTTCTAATTGCTTCCATTTCCAAATGGCCAATAACGCTTAGATGAAGGGGTGTTCCTGAGGTAAAGAGCAAAGTGAAAATGGTAGCTGGCAGATCATTTGTTAAGGCCTCAGAAAAGTATAAAACAATGCCTCATAAAATCTTTCTGATGCAACAATAAAAAAAAAAGGATCACTAAGAATCATATGGGCATATCTCATTGGCTCTCCCTCTTAAAGGGATTCAGGAAATATTAAGGATCTTCTTAGTTATAATGTTTCAGGGACCCCAAGAAAAATCAAGGCTTGTCTTAGAGAACTGTAGTGTGGTTTTTATCTCATGGTGTGAACACAGACAAAACAGAGACTACCCACACTCTAAGAGAGTGACACGACCTGTCCCAAATGGCAAGATGTTTGTTACCAGTTCTAAGGGAAACTGAGTTAATGGAAGCATGTCAGCTATTACCAAGAGGGGAGGACACAGGCAAGCTCCATAGACCCCCCTCCCCTTGAGTGGGAGGTGTCTCTAGCCAGAGCTCAAACCTAGGTGCAAAAACTGATTGGTCAGGTGTGATGGTTAGGTTTTGTTGTCAACTTGGATCTTTTTAATTATCTTGGGTGGGTCTGTGAAGATGTTTACAGAAATGCAGCCTCTCAGCAAGGGGCAGGATGTAAAGAAGCTCAAAGGAGCTAGAAGTAAACATCCTTTCATGTGTGGGCAGTGCAGGAAGGAAATTCCAGAGACTCAGGAAGCCATTAAGTCTGGGATAGAATTGTAAGACCCCACCCTAAGGCTACATAAAGGAGAAGAAATTCTCTTTGGCCCCCTCCTGCCTGTTTGCTGTTCTGTGTGTAGTGTTGGTGATGGGTTTCTCTCTCTGCTCAGACCTGTGAAAGAAGACCAGCCTCTTTTGCTGTTACGGAACTTCCCCTCAATCTGTAGTTTTAATAAATCCTTTCCTCCTACAAATTGTGCCTGGTATGGAGATTCATCCCAGCAATGATGTGTGGCTGACTAAGACATCAAGTATAGACCAATCAGCTGTCTCTCTGACTTAGTGGAAGTTTTCAAAGCTTTCCTAGATAAAAAACCAGTCTTCTTTATCCACATGGCATCCTAGAAAGAGGACTTTCATTTTCCAGGTAAGGCCCCTCAGCCTGCCCTTAGGATGGGGTGAAGGGGGGGGGCTCAGGATTCTTTTCCACATAAACCTTTCCCTCTCATGATGGAAGCCCTCTGATACCTTTTCTTCTTCTGCTTGTTTGGCTGAGCAGCACAGATTTTATTAAAATCTCTTCCCATGTGTTGTCCCCACACTGGTGGCTGGAAAACTCTATAACTCCCCATGTTCCCTTAAATAAAGTCTTCCATTATACCTTAATATCTGGTTGTCTATGATTTTAATTCTTTAACTTCGTAGATAAGAATTCAGGTACTCCTTAAATTTTGAGGTACAATAAAATTTTTTCTGGGCATTATCTAAATTCTGACCCCCAGGTCAGTCCTTATAGTAGTTTATTCTGGAGCCAAATATGAATGGTCATGGCCCAGGAATACAGATTTAGGTTACCCTAAACTTCATGTTCCCAATGTGTTAACAGTTTGATGAAGCTTGAATAGCTACAGAACAGAAGATAGTCATAAACTAAGACACTTTTCCAAATAGAGCATCAGTAGGAGGGTTATAGCCAAGCAGGAAATCTCTACAATTGGCTTCAGATGCTCTGATGACATTCTTAGCCCTTGGGTTGGTAGAAGCTGAGGGTCTGTTCTTACATTCCAAAAAGGATCACACCTGATCAACTGATAGTCACCAGGATGTTAGGTCAGACACAGAGGTGGCCAATAAATGGCTTTGAAGGGTCTAAAGATAGCCCAGGGTAATTTGGCTCTGATCCTGCAACATTCTATCTCTACATGGGATCTCTCAGCTCATTCTGCATTATCTGATAAAGCACTTTTGGGAACAGTTCACAGTTTATTCTTGTGGGGATGGAAAGATAACCCAAAGATGAAACTCAGAACATGAGCCAGTGGGGGACAGTCCAGAGCAAAACCTCAACATCCAGCTGTGCTGAGTGCCTCTCACATGCTGCCTTTCTGACGGAGTGTGTATAGCAAGGAACCTGTGGGGGTGTGATGGTTTGAATGTAAAAATGGTCCCTGTAGCACTGTAATGGAAGATTAGGATATTACTACTATAAGAACACACTACTAAAGGAATATTACTCAAATCTGGAAGGTTACATGGGGATAGAGACAGCAAATGTTTGAGGTCTGTGAACACAAGCTTAGGATGAGATAAGAGAGGACTGAGAATGCTTGCTATCACTCCTTTGTCTGTGTCTATGAGGGTCATCTGTACTTCCAGAAACCATTGTAAACCAAATGCAACTTGTGACTTAATTTGCTTTTTCTTTTCAATATTTTTATGTATTTTTTATTTATTCATTTTCAAGCAGAGATACAGAGAGAGAGAGAGAGAAAGAGAGAGAGAGAGAGAGAGAGAGAGAGAGAGAGAACAACAGGGCCACCACCTTGTGGGTCTGGCATATGTGGGAACTGGGGAATTGAGCCCAGGGCCTTAGGCACTGGAGGCAAGTGTCTTAACCGCTGAGCCATCTCTCCAGCCCTAACTTGTTTTGTTAACTGGCCCTGCCATTTAGACTGTGAATTTGGCAAGCTTTGATCAAGAAAGGAAAGTAGGGGAGGAGATGAAAACAGGTCTATCTACATTTCTCAGGAACCCGTTTTAAACTCTGAGCTCTCTTGTGTCCTATCTGATTTGTTAATGTACATGTGTGATGTCACATACATACATGTCTCTGGACCCAGCTATAAAACCCCTTGTTAACTGGTATTCGGGACCAATGTTTCATCTATGCTTGGCCCACAGGCGTAAATTCCTAAATTCATAATAACAATAAATGAAACTCCACTCTCTTCTTGCTGTTACAGCTTTGTCTGCTTGTCTGTCATGGGAAATTTCTACAACAGCATTGTGTGTTTGTGGTTAAGCCTCACACTTGATCCCTGGCTGATGGAGTCTTTGGGAGGTGGAAACTTTCTGGGAGGGTGTGTTTCTGGGAGCAGGCCTTGGGATTTTATAGCCCTGCTCACTCAGCAGTGTTAGCTCAGCTCACTCTCTTTCCTACTTCCCTGCTGCTTGGAAAAGTGATGCCCCATGGTCTGCTCTGCACATGTTCCCACAATGGAACTTCCCCTCAAAACTGTAAGCTGAAAATAAGCCCCTTCCTTCCATGAGCTGCTTCTGGTCAGGTGTTTTGTCCCAGCAATGAGACAGTAACTACTACAGAGAGTATACAATGTGTTTCTTTAGCTCACAGTTCTCCAGACCAACAAGAACTATATTTGAAGAGCTTTACAAGACTAAGAGGACCTGGTGAGTCATTACCACACACATGTGCTTGATGGTGATATCCCAGACTCCACACCTCAGTCTGACAGCAATCTACTTGTTAGTTTAAGGAGCACCTAGGATGAGGCAGTGCTCTGCACAGGGACAGATAGTAACTTTTAAAACACTGGGTTTCCCCAACAATTTTCGACACAAAGACCCCTAAGCTCACAACCTTAAAGCAACCTTAATACTCATCCACCACAACTCAGTGAACTATGCAGAAGAGGGGGCGGAAAGATTGTGAGAGCTGTGGTGGGGGAGATTATCCAGAGGCATGGCCAGGAGAACCTGGCTGAATACTAGGCTATCCATGATCCCCTGTCACAAGGACTGATCCAGACGACCCATGGAGGAGGTTATCCAGCGAGTGGGGAGGGGAGGGCAGCAGGGAATTGGGGATAAAAACTCATTGTTTGCCCACTAAATATTGTAACTTATTATGGACAAAAAAAAAAACACTGGGTTTCCAACAAAGGGGCAGCATTTATTCGTACATGCTGGCATGGGCCCAGAGGATTCATCTCCAGAGGCTGAGCCCCTAATGCAGCAGTTGATTCTGTTGACAACTCTTGACATTTCAGCCCTATCTGTCTTCTCTTACATGGAAACCTACTACCCAGTTGCTATGTACACATTTCAGGCCCAAGGTCATTCGTTCCCTGCCCACAAACACATAGTTGTCTTCCCTTTATCACAACATGTTTGCAAATTCTAAATACCCTCTAAATGAAGGTATTCCAGTCTTGAGATTTACTTGTAACAAACACTGCTACCAGACATCTAAGGCTATTCCTAAAAATAAGCACAATTTCTTTGGTTAGCTGGAACATTCATCTTGACACCACCATACTGTGAAAAAAAATTGTGTCACGTGGAAAAGCCAAGTATAGGTATTCCAATCAAAATCCTCAGACACCAGATAGCCAGCTGCCAAATGTAAGAATAAGGATAGGATCAGATAACTGTAGCCCTTCAATTCTCAAATGATCAGCTGAGTCCTCACTTCATTTGTCATACATAAACCCTTTCCCCTATGGCTTATGTAAATTTTTGATGCATGTCTGTCTCTATGATAAAAATGCTCATTGTATGAGCTATTGATCAGAGTGACCCACATGATCTCTAAAATAAGACAAACTTTTGTCACAGCCCTTGAATACCCACTTTAGGCAAAAGACAAGACCCTATTGCTGAAGATTCCACAGACTGATATCACACAACACTGAGAGACCCTGATGAATCCAGAAAGGAAATCAGATCCCAGATGGGCAGCGTGGGTGATGCCAGAAGGTGTTGCACGAGCTGCCAGGGGAACCAGACCAATGAAACCTTGAGAGAGCAGGAGGCATCTTCAAGTTATACCGACCGATGGACTGAGAGTGCAGAGCACACTGCCATATGGCACAGACAAGCAAGTCCAGAAGTGCCCATGTGTGCAATAGTGGCACCCAACCTAGGTGGGTAATCAACAGCTGACTAATTGGCTATGAGATCCACTCAGAGGTAGGGAACCCCTGACTGGTAAGGGGACCCAAGGCAACCATAAATGGGGACTAAGAACCCCATCTACATGGGAAAGTCCTCACTAACCATAGGTCCTCAGAAAGGCTACACCCACCAAATGCTCACCAACCTAGCAATATTTGCCTCAATTGACCAATAATAATCTCACTCTCCACTGGAGACTCTGTTTGTATTTTTCAGAAAGCAACATGAACCGGGGACAACAGAACTCCACCAAAAGGACATGACTTGATGGGGGACACCCAAGCAGGAGACTGTTCACCTCAAACTCACCACTTAGAGCCCTAACACAACCTCTAAGGAAGTGAGATGAGGAGCAAAAGAGCTATTCCCATAGCAAGGCCGATAACGTGGGGAAGGACAATGGAGAGAGGCACCAAGGGTGCCCAAAACACAAATTTACAGACTCTTAAAAACCTAATAATGATGCAAAATATAAACTCACCCACTATGACTCAGGGAAATTTGCAGAAGATGGGGCAGAAAGAATGTAAGAGTCATGGTGGGGAGAATAACTAAAGCATAAGAGGGATTCAATGGCTTTATTTAAGAATCTATGATACTGAGCATAATGTGTTAATATATATAATTTTAAGCCAATAAAATCATTAAAATATGCTCTTTGTAAACTGCCAGGTTTCTGGGTTGTATTGCAAGGATAAAAATGGAGAATAAAGGCTAAATGCAAAATGCTTACTTTAAACTGCTCACTTAAACTCAGAAAATCAGCCGTGCCATAGATCTTGAGAAGAACAGCAGATGTACAGCTGCCAGGTAGAGCCCAGGAGGGTGGAGTTGAATAACTAGCTGCATATCTGACTGCACCACAGGAATATAGGAGGATAAGAATAAGTAACCGCTTACTTGGCTTCTGAGAAATGCTTGCGCAGGATGACTAATCATAACCCCTGGACTGAAAAGCCGCGTGCCAAAATATGAACATATGAATGTACCAATGAGAAAATAGCCCGTGCAAACTGTTTACTCCTGTCTTTAAAAAGGCTTGAGATCCTGCACTCGGCACTGTTGGTCTCAGCTTGCTGTGCCTTGCTGTGTGACCACAGTCCGGGTTCAAACCTGTTCAAATAAATGACCCTTGAGTTTGCTCTGACTTGAGTCTCTGGTGGACTGTCTTCGGGGGTCGCGGACCTTACAGTATGTTAACCAGCAATTGTAGCTGGGTCAACACCTCCAGTGATTATTGTAAGGATTAAATAAGACACACATGTAAATTTAAGGTCATGGTGTTTGGCAAAATGAATGCTCTCTGAAGGGACAGATCAAGAGTTAGCTTTTTGTTTGCCTTTGCTCAGAATGTTCAGCATAGCACAGGACTGAGCAAGAAATGCCAAATCTATCTTTTGGGGCCAGAAGTGTTAGAGTAAAATTAAAATTAGAATAAAAGTAGAAAATCTCAAGACAAGAGGAAAGAGAAAAGTAAAATATCTACCCCAGAATGGTATGTTGGTATGCGCCTCTCCCACCTCACCCTGCTCCTATAATCTTGCCTTTGTGTCCCTGTAATCTTGCATCTGTGGTTAAACACGGTAAATACTGAGAATGGCCTGGCCTATGGGTTCTACAGATATGGAAAGAATGTGCAAATGCTCTGGTTAATGGAAAAGCCTGTAAAGATTCCCCAAATTGTGGTGTATGTTTGTTTTTTCTTTAAAATATCTGCTGAACTTAGCCCGTGACTCATTGCCTCTGTCTTGCTATGGATATGCACTGAGCCCTGGGCATGCCTGGTTACTTTTAATAAAACCCTTTGCATGTTGCATAGGAGAATTGGTCAGTGTCTTCTTTTGAGTCGGGGGTCCGGGGTCCTAACAGAAGTACTTACAGAGATATGGAAATAAAAGATGTGTTTCCAAATTATCTCATCTTCCTGCCATTAAAGATCTTTTTAAACAATTTTCTTTATTTACAGAGAGAGAGAGAAAGAGAAACAGACAGACAGAGAGAGAGAATGGGTGTACCAGGACCTTCAGCCCTTACAAATGAACTTCAAATGAATGCATCTGGCTTTACACGGATACTGGTGAATCAAACCCAAGTCTTTATGCCTTGTAAGCAAGGACCTAAAAACCACTAAGCCATCTTCTCAGCTGAGAGATATTTTAATGTGGGTAGAAGCAGAATTCTTTCTGTTACAATGTCTATGTCAAATTCTAAAATTTATCTTGAGAAGTCAGATTGCATATTTTATTTAGTTTTTCCTTCTTGGAACAAAATTGCAAATGTTTGGATTCAGTGAATCATAATTAATTTGAGAGGTGCAGGATCGTGTCTAGCACCTGTGAATGGAGAATACTTCAAGGATCTTCATCTGTTTAACTTCCATTGCAAGTGAAGATTTTCCTCTGATTCATCAACTATTCCCTCTCCTTGAACCTTGTCCACAACCAAATCTTGTCCTTGTATTCTCTGCCTCTGGCTAGAACTTACTACAGCTCATCTTATACAGTTGAACAGTGAAGGAATTTTTGTATGTCGACTATTTAATTTCTTTTTGGGAAAAAAACAAAACCAATACCATATGGACAGCATAGCCAGATTTGTAAATCTAAGGGAGAATAAAGCTTGACTTTGAAGAGAGGATACTTATTCAGAATTCTTCCTAAGAACCCCCTCTGTTCAAAAGCATTTGCATTCTTTTTTTAAAATATTTTATTTATTCATTTTCAAGCAGAGAGATACAGAGAGAGAGAGAGAGAGAGAGAGAGAGAGAGAGAACACCAGGGCCACCACCTTGTGGGTCTGGCTTATGTGGGTCCTGGGGAATTGAACCCGGGGCCTTAGGCACTGGAGGCAAGTGCCTTAACCGCTGAGCCATCTCTCCAGCCCAGCATTTGCATTCTTACTAACTTGAATCTTCCATGGGAAGATTTCACCCTCAGGGCATCTTTTCCATCTGCACAATGACCCACCTTTAATGACAATAGTTACCTTAGCAACTGCAGCTGAAGTGGCCTAAAACCAGTCTCTGTGTCTGAAACTTCAAATTTGCCTGAATTTTGTTATGTAACAAACTGTACATCTTTCATATCTTTCTGGTCATACTTCTGCCAAGCACACCAGTGCATTAATTTTAAATTCAATTTTGCTCAGGACATGGGCAGGATGCAGCCATCCATTCTACTAGTATCCCAATTTCCTGCCCCTCTAAAACTTCATTAGCCAAACCTTCACAGTTACAATTTTCTTATAGCATATTCACACTCTCGTAAGAATAACTCATCAAGCTCTGCTTACAGCACCATAAGACTTCTCCAGGTCAAAGTACCAAATCCTTCCATGTGCCTCCCCAAACGTGTTCCAAAAGACCAAAAATCACATGGTCAGATTCATCACAGTAATGACCCCACTTCTTGGAATCAATTTTCTGTTATAGCTGCCTTCTTGTTGTGGAACAAAAAAAAAAAAAACACAACCAGAGCAACTTATGGGAAGAAAGGGTTTATTTCAGGCTGACAATTTTCAGGGGAAGCTTCATCATGGCAGAAGAAGCTGGCTAACTTCATCATACATCCATAGCAAAAAGCTAAAGAGAAACAGTCAGAGTTTAAGCTGGCTTGGATCACACAGTAGGCTTGATATGGGTTGTTACTAATTAATAATTGTAAGCAACATGGGAAGAGAGAGAGAGAGTTTTGGAATCCTCCCTTCCCCCTCCTCCTACTCCGAGTTCTTGTCCTCTAATGCCAAAGAATTGTACACAGGGACAGAATTAAATTTTAATTACACATTTATTCTAATTTAGCAGATTAGGAAAAGTGGAGTTGGATGGGGAAATTTCCCAGTCATCATGTGGGAAGTTACAGAGTACTCCTGCCACCAGGGTGGGGAGAACACATGTCAGAGAGTAACAAAACTTATGGTATTTAGTTAAATAAACAGCCCAAGAAAAGATAACAGAAAGCTCCCTTTATGAGAAAGAGAGGTTCATGAGAGAAAAGGTCTGGAGCCTGCCCCCCTACCCCAGCCTGGGTCAGCAGTCCTACTCCATTGCCATGTGGGGGAAGAGGGCCGGCTTCCTCTAGGGAAGCTAGTTTTAAGTCCTCCCCAGGTGAGTTAGAGGGACAGCTGATTGGTTCATATCTGACCAATCAGTTTTTAGCACATAGGTTGTAGCTCTAACTAAACACCTCCCACTCAAGGGGAGGGGCTGGAAGGGGAGGTGTGGTCCCTACACATACCTGACTGTCACAATCCCCCCTCTGAAGAAATAACCCTAACTGCTGTTAGGGTAATGGGGTGTGAATTTTAGAAAAAAAGCATTACAAAGTACATAAATGTTTAAAAAAATAAAAGCACCAGAAGAAGTACATATAGGTTTAAGAAACAAGAGTTAACAATACCATTTTGAACCTATTGAGAACAAGGCAAACTTAATAGTAACAGAAGTATATATATATGTTTAGGAACAAGAATTAACAATACCATTTTTGAACCTATTAAGAAGCAAGGCAAACTTAATAGTGGCATATGGCAAGCTCTGACTGGGGACGGGTCAAAAGAGGAGCTTGGCAACCTTGTGTGGGGTCTCACTCCTAAACTCTCACAGGCTAGACTCAAGATCCTCCCCTAGTGACACACCTCCTCCAGCAGGAGTCTAAGTAGGAAGCTTAATCCGAAATATCTGAGGCTATGAGGGACATTTACATTCAAACCACCATGGGATATTTCAGTATCACCACAATGGCCAACTTTCCATACTGTGGCAAAATACCTGACATAGTAAACTTATGAGGAGAGAATGTTTATTTCGGTCTATGGTTATGTGAGGCTTTGTTCCCTAGAAGAACAGAGCAAATAGAATGGACACACATTAGCTTAGTTTACACAATAAGGGCTGGGTTTTCCAACACTGGATGCCTATGCACTAGAAGTACTGAGAACCCAGTAACTATTCACTCCATGAATTGCAGTCCCAATATAGCACTAAAGGCCAGAGACCACTATAGATATTGAATCCATATTGGAAAGCTGAGGAAGCAGGAATCTGGTAGAAGTGACAACAGCAATAAATATACTTGCTCAGGAAGAGGCAGTGAAGGCAGGCAAGTGCACGCTGTTATTTCCTCAGACTTCTTTATATTGGAGCCATCCCTTGGACAGTATTGCAGTTACCTTTTCATTCCTGGTATGAGAAAGTAACTTCTCATCCAATTGGCTGTAAAGCAGCCAATGGGAGGAAAGATTTTTGTTTTGGATTATAGTCTGGAGGGGAAACTTCATGATGGCAGGGAATGGCATGACAGGAGCAGAGTCAGGACATCACTTTTGCCACAGTAGGTGGGAAACAGCAGCAGGAGAGTGAACCATGATAAGTAAGGTGAATTCTAGCATGGAGAACTGGCTATAATACCCCTCAGCCTGCTCTCCTCCAACAAGGCCCCACCTCCCAAACTGCCTTCAGTTGAAGACCAAGCATTCAAAACACATGCATTTATGGTGACATCTAATTCACACCACCTCAGAAGGTAGTTTATGTTAAGAATAGGTCTTCCCAGAGACTAGGAAAATGGTTCAGAGATTGGAGATGCTTGCTTTCAAAATGTGCTGGCCCAGGTGTGATTTCCCAGTACCTACATAAATTCGTATGTGGTGCATACATCTAGAGTTTGTTTGTAGTGACAAGAAACCCTGACATATACCCTTCCTCACTCTTTTTTTTTGGCAAATAAAATTAATGTTAAGAGAAGGTCTTCCCTCCTCACCTCATGAACTTGTGATAATTTTCATTGCAAACATGGCTGGATTTAGAATCACCTAAGAGAAACACCTTTGGAAATGTCTCCTAAGGCATTTTTTCAGAGAGGTTTAACTAAGAAACACCAGCATTCATCTTTGTTTCCTGACTGCAGATTCTGCGCTAACAGCCACCTCACTCTACTGCCATTCTAGCTACAACCACACTCACCTTCACACCTTCCTTGCCACAGTAGACTACTGTTCCCTCAAACCATGAGAAAAACTAAAGAATACCCTCCCTCAGGCTTCTTTGTCAGATATTTGGTTCTACCAATGAGAAAAATGAGTACAACGGTTTCGGAGGTTTCCATCCATGGTCACTTGGCTCTTTTGCTTTGGGCCTATGATAGCAGAATACCTCCTGGTGGGATCATGAGGGAAGCTGGCTCACTTTATTTTGGCCAGAACAGACAGGAAAACAATAAGAAGTCTAGAATTCACTCTCCCCTTCAAGTGCACTCCCCTAATGACCTAACTTTCTTCCACCATGCTCATCTACCAAAGTCTCCACCATATCACAATAATACCACAGCTAGAAACCTAACCATTAATGCATGTGATTTTAGGGGACAGTCAAGAGCCAAAATGTAGGGGCTGAGGATGTAGCTCAGTTGGTAGAGTGTTTGTCTAGTATGCATGAAGCCTTGGGTTTGATCCTCAGCACCGCATAGACTACTGGGTATAGTGGCAGATGCCTACAATGCCAGAATTTGGGAAGCAGAGGCAGCAGGACCAAAAGTTCAAGGTTAGTCTCAGATACATAGTTCAAGGGCAGCCTGAGCTACATGAGATTCTGTTTTAAAAGCAAACAAAAAATGTAAACTATATCACCCTCATAAGTGTCGTCTGTGTAATAGTGGTTGCAGGCCATGTCAGCTGTAACAGGTTTCATTACCATAAAGGTCAACAAAAAGGCTACAAAAATTGCACTAGGAGCTGGAGAACTAGCTTAGTGGATAAGGCACTTTCCTGCAAAGCCTCACAACCCAGGTTTGATTCCCCAGTACCCATGTAAAGACAGATGCACAAAGTGACACAAGCCTCTGGAGTTCAACTGCAGTGGCTAGAGGCCCTGACACACCCATATTCTCTCTCTCTCCCTCTCTCTCTCTCTCTCTCTCTCTCTCTCTCTCTCTCTCTCTGCTTGCAAATAAGTAAATATCTTTTTTAATATTTTATTTATTCATTTTCAAGCAGAGATACAGAGAGAGAGAGAGAGAGAGAAAGAGAGAGAAGCAGGGCCACTACCTAGTGGGTCTGGCTTATGTGGGTCCTGGGGAATTGAACCCGGGGCTTTAGGCACTGGAGACAAGTGCCTTAACCTCTGAGCCATCTCTCCAGCCCCAAGTAAATAATATTTTTAATTGCTACTACTATTAGGAGGACATTAACACTTTTGTAAGACCTCCCAACCATTAGCTTGGCTGCTGAAATTGTCTCTGTAGAATCCTTTCCACCTCATCATAGATTTCTTCCATACTCTCTCACTTTGTTGTAGTTAAGCAACTCGTGTGGAATGAAACGATAGTAATGTGATGATGAGAACCTCAGTTCCTGAGATGGCTTTATTCCACACTTACAGCATGGCAAATTAAATATGCAAAATCCTTTGCTCCTTGAACTGTTCCTTTGAAGATGCAGGGACAGATTCCAAAGGCATCCATAAATAGAAGGGAGAGAGCATCACTTTCGGTCATTTGAATAATGACCTCCTTCTTGAGAAAAGGGCAAATACTAAGTAAATTCCTTCAATTTAATACTAAGATACAGAAAATAGGACTTTAACATTTATCTCTAAATTACTGTCCAAAAATTTGGCTTCAGGGGCAGTCTTTTAATACAACTAGAAAATAACAAAAAGGGAAGAACAGTCCCATCCGAAGACTAATCTTACACTTGTTTAGAATTTTAAGGAGAGGGAGTGGGGAAGGGAGAAGAAATGTTAGGGTCCATATGTCTTTCCCATAGGGACAGACTCTGGGAGATAATGAGACAGAAATGCTTAGCAGATCTCCCCAAGGAAAATGCCAACAAGTCATCTCAGTGGCAGCTAAAAAAGCATATTCTTAGATTTCTTATCCACTAAAGCTCTAAAAAAAATCAATCCAATATTTTTTGCAAGTAGATAATCCTAACTTAACTGTCAAATGTGTCTTTTACTAAATGACAAGAAGTGGATAATATGACAAAAAAAACACTTGAATAACTACAGCAATGTTTCCAGGTGCACATCAAGATGTGATAGAAATTACTTTGCATGTCTGCAACTTTTCATATTCAAATAATTAGGATAGTAAGAACAAAATGTACTATTGAAGTCAATGTGAGAACATAGGACATATCTCTGCTATTATACCCAGTGGTCCTGATATGCCTTGTGAAATTTGGGTAGAAGAGGCATATTACATAGAATTAACAATGGTAGATTGAATATTCAGGGAAAATGGGCAGATGATGTCTGGCCAAGCTAAGCTGAGAAGAAAAGAGTATTAGTAGGTCCTAGCAGAGCTCCACTGGGTGGGCCTAGGGGTGCACACTCAGGAAACTACTGATTCTTATACTCTCAGGAACTGTAGTAGCCCCTCATGCAAGGGTGGTCTGTGCCTACCAAACTCAGGTCTTCTGAGGCCAGGCTGACAGGACAGTCCCATGATCAGTGTTTCTCCCCACTTCCTGCACTCAGATACCTGACCAACCCACTGAGCAGCCAGAGCCCACACTACTGCCCGGCCCCACCCCCCCAGGCAGGTCCCTCTCACACCACACTGCCAGCCTTAGCAGATCTTTCTGCCCTCAGTGGCTTCCTCTGATTGCTGAACACTTCCATGCACCAATAATCCCCTACCAGCCAACTCTGCATACCAGGGATCTGGCCTGGTCCATGGAGTCTGGGGACCCCTTCTCCTGCAAAGCCCCTCTACTCACCCACCACAGGCAACCACATTCTGGCACACTCTTGAGGCATTACTCCTGACCAAAACAGGGAGTGCAGGGATATCTGGCAACCACTGCCCAGGGGTTAACAGTGAGCTCTCCACAACTTTCTCAGCGGGGTACAGTAGGGGAGTGAGTGCAAGTGCTACTGCCTAGCAGCTGCTCAGGCAAGGCACAGCTGTGATCAGAGGGAATATGTCCTGATGATTCTTCCAATTTCATTGATGCCTTTTGTGACCTCTCCCTTTTTATTTCGTATTTTGTTAATTTGGGAAAGATTCAAGGAATTCCCATTAAGATAGGGAAGAAGACAGGGTTGTCCACTATCCCTACTGCTTTTCATAGTACTAGAAGTCCTAACCCAAGCAATTACACAGGAGAAAAATATGAAAGGAATAAAAATTGGAAAGGAAGAAGTCAAACTAGCTCTGTTTGCTGATGGCATGATCCTCTGAAGAGCTTAGAATAATGTATTCTAAGTTCTGAGAGCAACTGCCAACCGAGATTACTACATTCATCAAAGATATCTGTCATAATTGATGGAGAAAAAAATGTCCATGATAAAAGCAGGCCAAAGGAGTATATGACCAATTAGCTATCTCGACAGAAAATATTTGAAGTGGTCCTTCAGACTGAAGTGAAGAAAAAGCACATATATGACCATAGAAAAGAATAAACCTTGTTTCAATAATACTTAATGCAAGTGTCATGGTTTGATCCAGGGGTCCCCCACAAACAAATGAATGTGTTCTGCTAGATCAATCCTCAGCTGATGGCAGTTTGGGTTTTACAACCTCGATGAAGCTGTGTTGTCGGGGACGGGCTTATGGGGTTCTAAGCCAGCTTCCCCTTGCCAGAGTTTGGCACACCTTCATGCCGCTGTTTGCAGTGCTGTGGTAGAGGTGATGTCCAGCCCTCTGCTCATGCCATCATTTTCCCTGCCAGGATGGAGTCTCCCCTCGAGTCTGTAAGCCAAATAAACCCATTCCTCCATAAAACAGTGCTGTGGCAGAGGTGATGTCCAGCCCTCTGCTCATGCCATCGTTTTCCCTGCCAGGATGGAGTCTCCCCTCGAGTCCGTAAGCCAAATAAACCCATTCCTCTACAAGCCAGTTTTGTTTGGGTTCTTTCTGCACAGCAACTAAGAAGCTTATTGCAACAGCAAGGCAGTAACATAAAAATGGCAAGTACTACAAAATCAAGAAGAATTACAGGAATAAATGCACACCTTTCAATAGTAACTGGTAATGTCAGTCATCTCAATGCACCAACCAAGAGACACAGACTTGGGAATTGGATTAAAGTAAGGATCCTCTGCTGCATCCAAGAAACTCACATCTCCATTAAAGACAGATTTCACCTTAGGATGAAAAATGACATTTCAAGCAAATGGACCTAGAAAACAAGTAGGATTTGTCCTTCTAATATCAGACAGGATAGACTTCTAAGCAGCATCAGTAGGGTTAAAGTTTGCTAAGGGAACAATTCAAGAAGAGGACATGTAATTCTAAGCATCTGTGCACAAAACATGGCTAAACTCAACTTCATCAAACACTACTAAATGTGAAGTCACAGAACAACCCAAACACAATTTTAATGAGCTAATTAAATACCCCATCTCACCAATTGGCATGTCACCCTGGCAAAATAAAAAATAAAAAAAATACAGAAACATCTTGAGTAAATGATATCATAGAAAAAAAAATGGAACCAACAGACATCCATAGAATATTCCATTTAGATACTAGTCAGGTGAGACATTTAATAAAATAGAAACAAAAACCTACAAAGAATCAATAAAACAAAGAGTTGATTCTTTGAAAGGATAAAAAAGATTGATAAATCCTTAGCAATACTGACCAAAAGAAAAACAGACCCAAATTATTAAAATTAGAGATGAAAAGGGCAACATTACAGTAGATACCAATGAAATTTAGAAATTTATGAGAATATACCTTAAGATACACTCCACTAATTTAGAAAATCTAAAAGAAATGGATGAATTTCTAGATATATATATAACCTACTGAAATTAAAATCAGATAAACTATTAAACACATCTATAACAAGACATGACATCAAAGCAAAGAAGTTCCTGAAAAAAAAACAACTCCCATCTAAAAGAAGCAAAGGGAAGAAAGCCGGGCGTGGTGGCGCACACCTTTAATCCCAGCACTCGGGAGGCAGAGGTAGGAGGATCGCCGTGAGTTCGAGGCCACCCTGAGACTACATAGTGAATTCCAGGTCAGCCTGGACTAGAGCGAGACCCTACCTCGAAAAACCAAAAAAAATTAAATAAATAAATAAAAGAAGCAAAGGCCCAGGTAGATTCACTGGTGAATTTCATTAGACCTTCACAAAAGAGCTAACACCATTGTTTCTCAAACTATTCCATAAAATAGAAAAGAAATAAATACTACCAAACTCCTTCTATTAAGCTAGCATAATCCTGGCACTAAAAGTAGGCAAAGATACTAGACAAAAAAAATGCAAACCAATCTCCCTTGTGAACATAAGTGCAAAAATTCTCAACAAAATACTAGCAAAGAAAAGTCAGGTATGGTGGCACATGCCTTTAATCCCATCACTCAGGATGCATAAGTAGGAGGATTGCTGTGAGTTCCAGGCCACCCTGAGACTACTAGTGAATTCCATACCAGCCTGGGCTAGAGCAAGACCTTACCTCAAAAAATAAAATAAAATAAAATAAAATACTGGCAATGAGAATACAGGAATACATCAAAAAGATAATTCACGTGAGTTTTATTTCAGAGATGCAAAGATGGTGCCACAAACACAAATTAGTAAATGTAATACACTATATAAATGGACTTAGGGACAAAAAAAAATCACAAGATCATCTCAATAAATGCTGAAAACTCACAATACGCAATTCAATGT
Source organism: Zapus hudsonius (assembly GCA_004024765.1). Lineage (NCBI taxonomy): Eukaryota > Metazoa > Chordata > Mammalia > Rodentia > Dipodidae > Zapus > Zapus hudsonius. The sequence continues at coordinate 43,427 of PVHP010011980.1, forward strand.
TCTTTGATGATAAATGGTATATATCTCACCATAATTGTCTATTTATGACAAAACTATAGCCAACATTACAGTAAAGGCATTTCCACTGAATCCAGGAGTAAGACAAAGATATCCATGTTCTCTACTTTATTGAATATAGTGCTGGAAGTCTTGGCTACAGCAATAAGGCAAGATACACAAATAAAGGGGATACAAATGCAAAAAAGAAGTCAAATTATTATTTACAGATGATATGATTCTATAAATAAGACTACCAGTCTCAGAAAGTCTTTAATACCACATGCTCTGTCGCATTCTAAGTTCAAATATCCAGATCTGTATGTGTGTTGGTGTAAAAATCAGTAGTGGAATCCTATGTCGCATTGGAGATCCCCAAATATTGCCAGGCATGTGGGCTTTTCACCAAGGAAAGTTATGGGTACAAAGTAGAGCTGGCCCAAGAGAGAGACCACAAATACCTCAGGTGACATACTTAGAGGGTGGGGCTACCCGGGCCCACTGGAGCCTAGCTGATACCTCCTGAGACCCCAGTTGCTGGACATAGAGCTGCAGGGTTTACTGTTTGCCCCACTGGGTCTCCATCTTGCTTTTGAT
>PVHP010011981.1:0-44015 GCA_004024765.1 Zapus hudsonius
TGATGAGCTTTAATCAAGGCTAATTCTAACTCCGTCCTAGAAATGAGGTGTGGAGGTAGTGCATGCCACACCTGCTAAGATGTGTCAGTGGCCAGTCTCGTCTTCTTCAACCTCCTTGACACTTCCTCTGCTTCATCTGTCCTTCTGTCACCATGTCAGGTTCCCCCTACTTTAGTTGTCTTAAAGCTTCTATCTTTTCTAGCGTTTGCTTTCCTAGAAAAGTATTTTTTTTCAAAAAAGAAAGTGCTCTACTTTCTCTTTCCACTGTCTTCATTTTGTCACTCTTCTTTGTAATTTGTATTTCCTTCTTTTTGCTCCTCTATCTTCCCTTTTTTTCCTTCTGTTATGTAAAACAAGTAAGCCATTTAGGTGAAGAAAAAAGCAGAGAAAGCTAGGGAAAAACAAGAATTTAGATTTGGCGGGGAGCCCAGCAGCATCCTTCCTCAGGTGACTCAAATAGTCATCATCTGGCAAGTGTACTGGAAGTTTTCACATCTTCCTGTCTTAGTTTATGGTTTTAGATTTACAAATAGTAATCATAACAATTGTAACTGTAATGCTCATGCTCAGTTCCCATTGGAATGTCAGAGACCCCCTGTGAGCCCAGTCTTCTCCCATAAGGCTCAGTAACCACACCAGACAGGCTCACTTTCTTCATCCACATTTCTGTTCCTCTGGCTCCGAACTCCTAAGTATATCTATCCCAATGTGCATTCGGAAACTGGATCAATAACCACAGGAAGAGTTCAGGAATCCACTGGACCCACTGTGAGCTGGACATTTGTCAAAATTCAATTGATCATCTGACCTTAATAAACACCTACTTTAACTGGAGGGCCACAATGCTGTTTGGAGTCTCCTGGAAACAATGTCAATTCAGAGCCAGTGTCCAGTAGATCCCAAAAGGACTGATTATTTCTTTTTCCTCTTTATACACTTATGCTAGTAAAGGTTGTGGGTCCCTTTTGAGGAATGATAGGAATCAGGTTAATATTAAAACTTTTTTTTTGAGTTGTAGAAGGGTTTTCCTCAAGAAAACCTGGACACCCCTTCATTCAATGAGTTCTAGATCTATAAACTGGCTCAAAAGTGGAAATTGGTTGAGTGTTCTTCTTGAGAGGCACAGCCTTGAATTTAAGCAAGACTAACCACGCAAACTTTACTATCCAGAAGTGGGCAAACTACTTTTAGGAACAGGGTCTGAGAAGTGCAAGAGCTAACTCCTGGTACCTCCAGCCCAGGAGAGGGCTAGCTGCCTCTAGCAGCAGCCCGAGGAAAAAAGAAACTGAAGTTTCGTTTAAGCCATTAGTAAACCTGCAGCATCTGTTGTCACCACCGTTCTGATGTTACTTTGACCATGGCTTCAGGTACTCATTGGCAATTTACTGAACAGCCCAAAACCAGTAATATGTGAACAAGTAGTACATTGTGTGAGCAAAGGGTAAGGAACTTTTGACTCTGGATAACCTTTAAAATTTTGTTAAAGAAAAGGATTTAGAGATACGACCTTTTGGACTCTGCTGATCCAGAACACATATACACTCTGATCACATTAAGCCACATGTTGCCTTCAAAGATCTGTGTGACCTTAGTAACTGACCTGGTTATTTTCAATGCTATGGTGAACACTTTTTATAAGTGTATGTTTGCTCTGAATTGAGAGCCCAACCAGACCACTGAGGAAATTAGGCAAAGAAGCATAGCTTAAGTCCTTCAGCATCTCTAAACATTGCTTGTTGATATTGGTCATCCATGCTGTTCAGGGCAAAGGTATACCAAGGCAGAGGAAACCTAGTCACATTGCTTTAAGCAGGTGGATTACCTAGTTATAAGATTAACTTTAGGGCAAGTTACAAGTTAGGAAGTTAGCATCTCACAGCAATAATCTCAGAATAGTTATTTGTAAGGCCCATAGGAAATATTCCCACAGTTCTTTCCCACAATTCATTCACATATTTCCTTCTCAGAGTTCATTCCCACAGTTTGTTCTTACAGTTCATCCCACAGTTAAGGGGCCATAATTCTATGTTGCTAGTATTCAAAGTAGCCTTTGTTCCTTTACTCTGGGACTTTTCATTTTATAAAGATCGCACAAGAACTTAGTAGGCTTCTTATCTATTTCACTTCTGAACACTATGATTGATCAGGGAGGCCTAATTCCTTGCCTGGGCATTTTGACACCAAAGCCACCAGCGCAGTACAATTTTTGAATATGTAGGCAGGGAGGATAAATCTTGAGGGTGTAACTTTTCACTTTTTTTGAGTGAAAAAATTTTCATTTCCTGACTGGTATGTCCCTATTCCAGGTCTCTACTTTTGACTTCATTTCCTTCATACATGAGATCATATCGGCAAAAATATAGAATTTTAATTATATTTTTCTAACATGACCATTATAAATATCTATTATTCAGAAGAAATATTGTATCTTTTGCTGCTGTTCTTCTAAATCCTTGCAAATAATTGCTTTTTCTGTGAGCCATGTTAAATAATGTGCTAAATTAATAACAGAAATATTATTTTAACAGACTTTACCTAAGAGCATTGGAAAGCTTAAGAAGCTGAGCAACTTGAATGCAGACAGAAATAAATTAGTGTCCTTACCAAAAGAGGTATGTACTGTTAGAGAAATAAGAGAGTAATAATTATAAAGGAATAATAATGACACCTAAAGGATCAAAATGTCAAAGTTGTTATAAAGGTATGAGGACATAGCTGGTTAGAGGAACCGTATCAAACAATGATTACTGGTAACCCTTAGGAGAGTTAAAAAAAAAGGTGGATTAAAAATATTTTAAATATAAAATTGACATTTGGGGCTTGGTAGAGAATGGCAACACCGCTGGCAGAACTGGATAATTTTGTGAAAGGGGAGTGAATTATTTGGGGTTTAGCTGCTGAATTTAACAGGAAATGAAACTCTATCCCATAAGCCATTGTAATTATAAAAACAGATCTTCATGCAACCCCTTTTGTGGACAGAGATTTGCACTTGGGCCATGTTCTTGTCGGAAAGGATTGAATGAAGCCTTCACAAAGGAATGCGTACTAAGAGAGGGAGGTCAGTTAAGGGCTAAAGCAAGTAAAACCCCTGTTTTTGTCTGTCTGTTTGTTTGTTTGTTTTTCTTGCTAGTGGTCCAAGCCAGTGAAAAGAGACAATAACCCTCCATAGAGAGTAACTGCATTCTTAGGAGGTGTGTAAAATCTGTCCAGGGAGGTGCTACATGCTGACTGAGGAGGAAACCCACAGAACATGAAATGACGTGTTCCAGTACCTTTTTGAAAGATTTACTCTTTACTAGGAATTAGGAGAGCTGTACTACAAAGGGTACAACTGACTTGAGTTTTGCTGCTAGCACAGGGCAATACTGGCTAATTTGTGCCACTGGCTATTTCTAAGTTTACACATGAAAAGACTCTGTGTGACATGATTACTTGTTAGGGACAGTTTTTTTTTCTTCATTTTTCTCTGTATTGACCCTTTCAACATCTCTATGTGGAGTAATTTCAAGGTTGGCATCTAACCAGCCAGAACTTGAGGGCCACTTGACAGGATGTGTGAGCATGGCTTGGCTTCCTCTTTCCTTTACTCAGCTTGGTTTTCTGTCCCGAGTGTTTGGTCTTCTGGGTAGGATGAACAAGATTCTTTGAATGGCACATTTATATCCCTGCATATTCCCAATATGAGCTGTGACAAATAGTAAAACTGTCTCCAGCAGAAATACTTTGCTTTGAAAAACTCCTGTCCTCCATTATGTTGGTAAAATGCGCAGACTATAGGTAATTTGGCCCTGCCTTACTGAAGAAAAGTCTTGCCAATATCATAGTAACATAGCTAAAATGGGCAGGATATCTCAGCCAAATTGGGACACAGCTAAAATTCATTATTTCCTTTTCCCCCCAATCCAAATGTCTGTACTCAGTACTTTCAAGTAGGTTAACTCACTGTACTCACAAAAGCTTTGGAAGTCATTGATGTTTTCCTCATCTGGTAATGGAAACTGAGGCTAGTGAGTCTTTTGCTCACCACTCACTTAGCTGGGATGGAACCAGGCTTCAAAAATGACTGGACAGTAAAAAAAAAATAGGGCAACTCAAGTAATCCACCTTTATCCTGCCCATTTTAGTTATGTTACTATGATATTGGGCAAGAATTTTGTTTATTAAAAAAGGACCAAATTACTTTTAGTCTGTGCATTTTAGAAACACAATAGAGCACAGGATTTTTTCAAAGCAAATATTAAGGAGAGCACTTTTAAGTATAATTTCAAACCCCAGGAAGTTCTACTCTTCTTCCAGTTTCTCTGGACCTCCCATGGACTCTTTTCCCCCACATACACATTCAAGACAAGAAATTTAGAAGTTCATTATTATGAAAGTATCACCACCATTTTAAAAATTAGTATTTTTTGTGTCTTAAATTAATGAGACTTGCCTTGTGTTTCTGGTTGGAGGTTTATACCCACTACCTGTTATGTTTGTTTAAATTTATTGTAAAAATATTTCTTAAAGCATTTGAGATATCACATTTTATAGAAGTTCTGAGAAATTATAATTAGTTTTCTAACACCTAGAATTTTATAGGAGAATAAAATTTGTACCCTTTCTTTCAGCCTCTTGATAAGGCAGAGTGTTTTGATTTTTAGCAGTGGGATCTTTAGCCTTACTCACACTAAGCTCCCAGGATCTGAAATTCACTGAGCACATGTCCCTAATTCTGCTGTGGGCCACAGTTTGGTACCCGTCAGAAATGATTTAAGTGTTTGTCTCATCAGGTGAACCACATCTGACCAGAAGCAGTTTATGGGAGGAAAGGGTTTATTTCAAGGTTACAGATTTCAGGGGAGCATCATCATGGGAGAAGAAGCTGGCTTACTCTAGCACACATCCACAGTAGAGAGAGAAAATCCAACAGCCAGGCACCAACAGCCTGCGCTCAAACTGGCTCTCTACACGCCTTAGGGCTGGACTTAAGATCTGCCTCCAGTGACACTCCTCTTCCAGCAAGCTTAGTCTAAAACACCTGAGTCTGTGGGGGAACATACATTCAAACCACAAAGTGTGTGTCCTACCAGTTGTCACATCCCAGTGGCCTGGGGAGCGCTATCTTGTCACAAGAGTCTGCAGCAGGTGTAGCAGCCTTGTGACTGTGTTTGTGTACAGGCTAGTTCTGCCTCCTTGCTTGATACCACTTGACTAAACCTGCACTTTCCTCATTTCTTACCTTTCTTGGTCTGTTAGATGCATATATACGACATATCTAAGCTGAGATAGAAACCAACTCAACCAAATTCATGGTTGCATTAATTGTCACTGGCTTGGTGTGCTGATAAAGTTTCTCATATGTTTTGCCTTTCCTTTCTCTTCTTTTGCTTTGATAGTATTCTATCTTGTTGGGTTTGTAGCACAGTTCCTTACTCTGTGCAGCCACTTGTCTTTCATATATTTTCCCACATGACTGAAGGGAAGATGTTTGTACCGTGTGGGTCACAGCAATAGATTCTGTTTGTGTTTTGTGGTGTTATTTGTAGTAACATCTGGAAATCAATGAATGTCTTTTGTTTTCTTAATTGTTAGCTGCTTGGAATTTTAGAAAAGTCAGGTAAATTTTCCATCTTGTAAGTATTGTTAAGACCACATTTGCATCTGTTACTCCTGTTTTGCTCCTTAAATGCATGAAGATTCAATTGACCGACTGCTTTCTGTGTTCTCCATTGTAAGGCATCTACTTTAATTTTTTTTAAGTGCATGGCCTGAACTTTATATTGTTACCCGTTTTTCACATTTATCCAAATTATTCTTTCACAAAAGAATGCTTGTCTGTGAATTGCATTGTAAGTTATTCAGAAATTCTGAAAGGCATCACTTGCAAACTCATCTCTCACTGAATTATGGTTTGTTGGCACAACTAGTGGAAATGCTATGTTTGCTTCACTGCTACATATGGCATGCGTCTGAGTTTTCATGCCACTTACTTGTGCTTTCATTTTTCTCTCCTTTTGCTTGAGTATATATGCTGGGAGGGAAAATTCCCTTAGAGCTCATATTTTGATGAAGGAAATGGTGAAGAGGAAGATAATCTTCATTATTATGATTCAAGCACAGACAGGAAATAGTGTGTGTGTGTGTGAGAGAGAGAGAGAGAGAGAGAGAGAGAGGGAAAGAGAGAGAGAGAGAGAGAGAGAGAATGGGTCTGATGAATGTGAGCAGTACCTTCAGAATGTCTCCCAGCCAAACATTGCCTGTAAATAATCTTCCGACTAAAAGAAATTGAGCACACATTTAGGTTTGGAGTAGTCCATGGTTGTGTTGTTTTGTCTTGTTTTTGTCTCCATTGTATCAAAATGAAAGTGACCCCAACTACTTCACACCAATTTGGTCAAATGGAACAAGAGAGAATTTGGAGATCATTCATGACTGCTTTTTTTGTTGTTTAAATGCAGGCAACCTGAAAATATTAGTTCCCCATAAATATTATTATGGTGCTCAGAAATATCTCTAAGGACAGAGTATTCATTTGCGAACTGCTTTTTGCCTTTGTACTACACATTAAAGTTGTCTTAATGTAAGATTCCATTGTATTCTAAAATAAATTATTATAATAGATATATTATTAATCCTAAACATATTAAAATAAAATACAGTTGACCATAGGATTCCAAGACAGAGAAGGCATTCTTGGATTTGAAAGAGGAAATAAATCATAAATGAAAGAATTGATAGATTTATATTTCTCATCTATAAGAAGGTAATGACAACTTGAGAGCAGGAAGATTTCTCTAAATGATTCTATTAGCAATTCCTTTCAACTCACTGGGGAATAGATGTTCCTACCACAAAGTAGACTAAACAAAAACAAGTGATTCACAGCAGAAAAATAACAAAAAATGTTAAAGCATTTTGAGTTGTCAAATTTTTGATATTCTAAATATTTAAGTATTTGAGTGCTGAAAAGTATGGAGGCAAAGGCATATTATTATTTAAGTATAAATTATTAGGGCCTATTTGGGAAGGAATGTGGTAATACTATTAATTTCTTTAAAATACATATATACCTTTTAGAGTTTACTCCTAAGAAAATATCCTTGGGTATACATTAAGAATGATGTGCAAGTCTGCTTCTCACATTCCATATAGGATCACCTCACATCTTTCAGGTACCATACCAGGTACATCCAGAAACAGCTTACATGGGCTCAGGTACTGCTGAGTGAATCTATGTAGAGAGACAGCCATCATGGACTAGGCTTTTTGCCAAGTGATTTCATACTTACTCTTGTCCAGGTTTCACAACAGTTCTGTATAATGTAAGTCACATTATCAACATCCAAGAGATCATTAAATCAAGACTGGAAGCAGCATCCAACATGGACATAACATTCACTAACCTGTTAAGCATCTGCGAGGGAAAGCAGTTATCAAATGTAATGGCGTGGGAACATTTTCTTGATGGTGAAGATGATAGTGTTAGTCCTCATTTCATATGACCATAAACACATGGTAGAAATATGGAAGATTGTGCCTTTAAAATGTTAGTACTCATTGTCCAAGTATGGTAGGATTTTTGTAATTTTCTTTCGGTGTGCTTACCTTTGCATGTGTGATTTTTATTTTCGAGCCAGCATAAGTTACTTTATAGAATTATCAGGAAAAGCAGTGCCCATAGTGATTGAGTGAGATATGGTGGCAGTGGCTTGATAACTTAGGGAATCTCAAAGTCATAATTTTCTAAATATTTACAAAGCAGGTAGGAAACATTTAAATAATACAACACAGTTAATGAAAGGATCATAAAATTAGCTGTATAACATTCACCTTGTTTTCAGCCAGATTTTAAAATTTATTGATTTTTAAAATTCTTATAAAAAGGTTGTACAGCCCACCCCATTTCTGCTGGCTGTCTTTGGTGGGGTTGTGGTAATTATTGTGGAGACCAAGAGACCTCAGTCAGTCTTTACAGGGATTGGGGAAACATAGTATCTCCAGGCTATTCCCACCCATCCTGAGGCTCTTACAATATTTCTGCCCCTTCCTTCCCTCTTCCATGATGATTCCTGAGCCTTGGTGAGCAAGATAAAGATATGATTTAGTGTTGCTTTCTCTGCAGACTCTGGGTCTTTTTTTTTTAAATGAAATTTCAGTGACCACATCTACCATTCCCCTGGAACTGGTTCTCAGGCTAGCCATGAGAGCATTGTTTGTGTCACTGCTTCCCCTGTAATAATTTATGGGTCTGGGCAGGTGAGGTGGAGGTGACCCATCCCCTGGTAGACAGTCGGCTCTCTCTTCTTTATGTACCAATGTTTTCCTCCATATTCTCCATCATCTGAAAACTAGAACAGAGTCCCCAACCTAGAGTCAGAGCAGTTTGAATGAAAGTCATTAGAAAGATATATTGATGTGTACATCCACTCTTCTTAGAGAGCAGTGGGAGTTCTCTCTGTAGCCTATTAGTTTCCTGTTCTAAGGAATTTGGCTTGGTTCCCAGAGCCAGATATTAATTCACTCCCACTTAGTGGATCTGCAATTCGTGAACAGTTGGTTACCTCCATCAGCTGTGTGTCACTATTACACAGGTGTATACTTCTCGCTCCACTGTTTGATTTTGGAACGGGCAGGATCTCCTGCTCAGTCAGTCTGTCGGCAGCTGTTATCCTCCAGCGGCTCTCGTAGCACTTCCCAGCACTAGGAGGGCTAGCTAGGCGGGAACTGGATTTCTTCTGAGTTCCAGCATGGTCACTTGATGTCCTGTGGCTGCAGGCTGTGGTGTCTTCAGCAATAGAACTTACCTTTTAGCTCCTGCAGGTCATCAAGTGTTTTTCAGCCAGTTTTTTTTTTTAAAGTTTCCTTTTTATCAATGAAATGTGGGTTCCATTTTTCTGCAAATATTGAAAGGATGATACCGACAGAAAATTAAAATTCTTTTACGTTCAGGGCAGGTATTTATAAAACAAAATATAAGAAGACAAAGCTGACTGACAAAGGCTCCTTGTTTTTCTTAAATCATGACGTTTGTCTCCCGATGTTAATATAAACTGTAGACAGCTAATACTGAGTAGAGTTCATGTGTGTAAAGGATTACTGGTAATCTAAAATTCCTGCCTACTTTAGGTGGGCTAGATCACTGCCAAACAGTTAAGGGCAATATCATTGTTTTGATTTAACAGAGACATAAACAGCTAAACTAGTGTTCTCAGCTATATTTTATAATTCTTAGGGAATCCAAGTTTAAGCCCCTTGTCTTCTGGGAAGGTGCTATTAGTGGTTTAAGGGAAGTATAAAAATACCAGTTTCCTAAGTAACTGGTAATAAGATATCCAGTGACTCTTGCTTCCCAGAATTTCTAAGTATATAGACATTTTATCCTGATGACCACCAAAGAGCCTTCCAGTTATGCCTATACAGCAAAAGAAAAAATAAAATATATATGAGACATGTGGGTAATAAAAAAAATCAGCTTATATCAGTTCTTTAGTAATGTTCATTCAAATGTCAATGTTTTTATGTTGTATTCGTGAGCAACAAAGAGATGTCCAGCACAGGAGCACAGTACATACCCAGGTGTTGACTGGACTTGTCATTTGGATCCTTGGTTTTCACTTCTTGGAAAAACAATAGCTACCACAGTTATTTGACAACCACAGTGAGCTAAGTTCTATGAAAGGCACTAAATTATATATGTGGTTTCATTTAGGCTTTTGGTTAAAGTAACCATGCCCAAACTCACAAAAACGTGATTAAACTAAGTGTTAACTCATGTCTGTGTGAGCTCAAAGCATATGCTCCCTCCATTTCTCTGTGTCTCCCTCTCACATGTATATCAAATTCTTATTATTTGTTATGTTAGTTCTGATTTGATTGTTTAATTTTTTTTCAAGACACCAACTTTGTGCATTCTTTGCTGATTGCTGTGGAAGGAAACAGTGTGTTTGAGACTGTGTGCCTGGGACAACATGTGCTTTAATGTAATGAAGGCCTCCTTAAAATACTTAGTGTAATGAAGGCCTCCCTAGAATACTTAGTGTAATGAAGGCCTCCCTAGAAGACTGCAGTAGTATGTGCTCTTTGCTGGCATTGTTTTCCAAATACCATAGATGCTAGAGATCAGGAGGTCACACCGCCTGCTTTGACTACTCAGAGGACCCAAGAGGCTCTGGAACACAATAGCTTTCCACCCCTTGACATCTCAAATGGATGTGAGATTAAAAGTAGAACAAAAAGTGGGAGGAAGTGAAGCTATAAACACAAAATGGCCCATATACTCAAATCTGGTAGTTCACACTATTCACCTCCAGTACTTATATTAACTTGTTCTGAACTTTTAGCACTGTCTTTGACCTATTTTAGTTGGTTATTTTTTTTTAATCATGTAACATTCATAGGATGCAAATTGAAAAAGTTCATTTATATATATATATATATATATATATATATATATATATATATATATATATATATATATATAGCTGTAGGGACACTGAGCAGATGTCTTAAAAGTGAGTAGGATAGTGGGCAGCTTCAAGACAAGATAGCCAGCCAAGCATCACAATTCAGTGTCCACTCTGCATGCTTTCCTGAAGGTTATTGTTCTTAAGGTGATTATGCAAATCACTGATTTTTTAAAAATATTTTATTTTAGACAGAGAGAGAGAGGCAGACAGAGAGAGAGAGAGAGAGAGAGAGAGAGAGAGAGAGAGAGAGAGAGAGAGAGAGAGCACGCCAGGGCCTCCAGCCCTCTGTGCATCTGGCTTTACATGGGCACTGGGGAATTGAACTCAGGTCCTTCTGCATTGCAGGCAAACGCCTTAATCGCAAAGCCATCTCTTCAGCCCGCAAATCACTGATTTTATCTGCCTTCTTTTTTTTTTTTTCTGAGGTAAGGTCTCACTCTAGCTCAAGCTGACCTGTAACTTACTCTGTAATTCCAGGCTGGCCTCAAACTCACAGTGATCCTCCTAACTCTATCTCCCCAGTGCTGGGATTAAAGGCATGTACCACCAAGCCTGGCTTTCTGTTTGTCTTCTTTGGATACAGATAAAGCCTATCTCTTCCTAGGCAAGAATGGCAAGGCCAAGTGGTCTCCAGCCTCAGCCAAATACTACCCTAAAAGACCTCCTTCCAGACTCACATTGCACTAAGGTCACGTACAAATGTTTCTCTGCTGGAAGGGATGAAGAATGGTGCCTGATTGGAATCCTTAGGCATCCCTTCCCACTAGGAGATCTTTGTCATGACTACCTAACCCTATCAGACACAATCTAATATTAGTCCTCAGAGGGATCAGGGCTGTGTTCCTTTCTTTTCATAGTGTTCCTCAGCATCTGAATCAAATCAAGCAGACATTTGGTGCAGTGGTGCTCTCTTCTAAGGCACAGTATTGGGGCTCTATATTTATAGTTTTATAAACTATATTAAATAGTGTGTAAGAACCTACTATTGTATTTCTTGCTAGAACACAGGAGTTCTATTGTTCCCACTGTTATAACTAGAAGCAGAGGTTGTTTACAAGCAAGTAAATAAGGTGCATATAAACATACCTGACATGAGCAATTTGGTAGTTATGTTGACTATGCAAAGTGAGTAGATATGTATGCATGTACAAGCAAATAGTAGCTTAAGTCAAATGATCTTAAGAATTCTCAGGAGAAATTTTTCCCTGTCACAAGTATTAATTAAGAAAGAAATAAATGTTCAGGGAAATTTATCACATACACTAGAGGGTCTGGGGAGACTTTGTGAAATGTTTAGAGTGTATTTAGCTAATTTGGAAAGAGTACAGTGAATGAACCAGTTTTCCTAGAATAGGAAGAATTAACTTTGTATGTATCTGGATGTTTTCCATGTGACTAGAAACAAATGCAATCTGTTTGTTTTTGTTGTTGCTGTTGATGTTGTTGTTGTTGTTGTTGCATGTGTATGTGGTGTGGATATGTGTTTGTGCATGCTCCTGTGTAGGTTTACATGCACTTTGGAGATAAGAGGACAGCCTCAGATACTATCCTTAGGAACACATCTACCTCTTTGAGACAGTGTCTCTTATTAGACTCGACTGGCTAACTAACCAGTCAGCTCCAGGTACCCACCCTCCTGTCTCTACCTCTCCAGCACACACTGCCACATCCAGCATTTTTTCATGAGTATTAGAATTAGACTCAGATCCTCATGTTTGTGATGTGTTCCTTCTCCCACTGAGCTCTCTCTCCAACCCAGTCCTATGTGTTTTATATTTATTTTTCTTTTACATCCAATTAACTTTAATTCCATTGCTAATCATATTATTTTGAAATACTTATATTCTTGAAGAAACAAAAATACTATGTATGAAAATAGCAATTTCATAAATTTTTACTCTGCTTTTTTAGAATATTACATGCACATTAAGTATATGTATAAGTAGAAAAAGAAAGAAGATGTAGTTAGACATCATTGAAGATCCAAGTCTCTTGCTCTTCCTCTGGTGGGAGGCCTGAAAATAGTATTTTTCCATGTGTCAGAAAGACATCAATAGATTCCTTCATGAGTCTGTTCTGGGGAGGATGGCAAAGACCAGAAGAATGTAGCACTATGGAGTTGTGGAGAATGTTGTGTCTGGGATCAACATTTTTCCTCCCTGTTGGTTCAGCTTTTCTGACTCTGAAACTCAAAGCTTGTTTATTCAAAAAATCATTGAACTCTGTTGATACTCTGTTTTAAAGACCAAAAGTTCAGTTACCTTTGAATTACTAACTTTAAGAAAGATTTAATTTTGATGTGGAGTCAGATGTTGATTCATATGAAGTTGTTAATTTAACAGTAGATCATAGCTGAAAATATTAACATATTTATTTTACCAGTGTCACATTGCTAAGACAGTTTTACATTTGTCAGGGAAAGTGATTTACCAAGTCAATTTGTGTGACAAAAAGATATCCAAATATATATGGTACCAATTAATGTAAATAAAATCTGTCAGATTTCTCCTGCTTTTTTTCTTTGCATAGTTTTATATCACCCCAAATCCACTTATTTATCTCTCAATTTTGCAAGACATTTATTACAATAGCTTCTTATCAAGTATTGAAAATTGAAGTAGCCTTATCTTGTTACTTTACCACAGAAACATTTGATGTATAAAGCCAAAATTTTGTTATGAAAATATTTTATATTAAGTCTGATTTAGAAAATGGTAGAAATGCTGAGCTATTTTTCTCTGGCTTGTTTAGATAGACAGGTACACCTAGCTGGATGCAACTTCTGTATCACCTCACTACTGTGTGATCACCTGCCCTAAAACTAGTACTGAACAGGCAATTTAGATCTATTTCTGCCTCTGACCCTTTGTTAGGTCTTCAGTTTAAGTGCCTTTGTTTGGTCTCTTCTTCCTCATAAATAGGAGTCCCAGGCCAATTGGAACTATGGGGGCAGTTCAAGAGCTCAGCCTCATGAGAAGAGGACACACAGCCCAGCTTGTTGTGCTCGTTGTGGGGCTCCCTCTCTTTCTTAAAGCCGGAGCACTGAAGATAACAGAGCAGGTCTTAAGCTGTGCATATCAGTATTAGCACCATCTCTGGCCTAACTTTTAAAAGTAGAATTGCTAAACTCCCTTAGGACCAAATAATATGTGCCTGGACATTTATAGTTTGGTTAGCATTAAACAGATGCAGGTGCATTAGATATGAGCAAGTAACTTCTTTTCCCAAATAACAGTTTGAACTGTGTGGCTTATTTTCTCAATTAATTTAGAACATGTTTTGCTTAGCATTTTGTATGATCATATGTGATCATAAGTGAAACTAAAAATTAAATGGTATATTTCATATGTCTTTTTCATGCTGCTTGAACAAAATACCCTGCCCCACCTCACCCCATATCCCTTCACAAAATGGAAAAAATGTATGTATGTTCTCTTACACTGTAGATTGGTGGTTGCTGCAGCCTCACTGTGTTCTGTGTACGTGACAACAGACTAACTCGAATACCTGCAGAGGTGTCACAGGCAACAGAACTTCATGTCCTAGATGTGGCAGGGAACAGGTAAGAATGGCCTGTTTGCTTCACTTGAGGAAATAAATGTACATGTTCCCCTGTCTTTGCCCTTCATCTCTGAAGTCTTGCATTTTACTTCATTGAATGACCCAGTCTGCAGAACATTCTTGATGGGAGCTGGGATAATTGAGCTAGTGACTACCTGAACGGAGAATACTTGAAGTGAAATGCTTTTTAGAAAAATCACTGACAGGAGAAAGAGGAAATGGATCTTTCCGGAGTTTTTATAACTGCCACCTACCAGGTCAGAATGGGCCTCTGTATAATGAGCTTGAATCAGTTTGAAGTTTGGACTTTTTATCATTTTTTTTCCTGAGTTAAAGTCTTACTGGGAGCCCATATGTTGAGACTGCACTCGCCTGTGCCTCCCAAGAAGCCAGGGCCACAGGCACACTTGTCTATATCTGGCTGAGCTAAGATACATGTTGTGCCTGTGACTCTGAAGCTTCTGAATTTGTTTAGAAGTTGTGTATTCAGGAACATCTTTATGTCAACATGACCAAATGATTCAAAGTACAGTTGAGAGTCACTATATTACCCTCCCCATGATATGGCAGAGTCATTTCTCATGTTTTGAGTCACTTACCAGTTTTTATACAGCTCCCATACCTTACTTTTATAGAATACTACTTTACTTCAGGTATTCTGGGCTAATTTCAGCACTCCAAATGTCCTAAGTACTTTCTTCCCTATAGGCCTACACAAGCTACTCTTTCTTCAAAGACAGGACCCTCGGTTTCTGTCTTTGCTCTTCATTGTCTATTCTTTGTTTTCTCAGTCTGCATGTAAAGAATTTCCCTTAGAATGGTTGCCTGAGACACCCTGACTCTGTGCTGCGGCATCACTTTCCCTCACACTTTCTGGCACATAATAGATGTCTGCCAAATACTTGACAGAATGAAAAGGCTAATGGCTTTGCAGAATGGACAGCATGACACTGCAAAGTGTTATATCATAGGCTTTAATCACCAACAGGAATTTTTAAATTGCTTTTGAATGTGAGATGGATAGGTAACAGAAAAAGTATTGAACCAAGAAAACTGGTCAGTGATTTTTACAGACCAGCAGTGTGAAGAGTGACTAATTCTCACCTACTGATTAGGTAGGTGGTGACTGAGGTCAGGAATCAGCCAACACTTTTCATTCTTGCTTAATGGATCACAGACAGTTGAGCTAAATCAAATGGAATCTGGAGATGAGTTATGGCCTCACTGAATGTTCACCTCTTTTAAAGGTTAATGCTTTCAGGACATCTTGATTGATTCTTAATACCACTAAGTGGTTGTGGGAAATTCTGGATGGATTTGGACCGAATGTTGCATTTCTACTGGAGTAAGCCTTGCAGGAGCCGTTAGAGATGGGAAGGGCTTTTTGTTCCTGCTGCGGCAGCAGGAGAAACTAAACATTGTCTGGATCTTGCCATATTGGTGGGCTTGAATTTATATTTCTAATTCTTGAGCATATATATGTCCAAATCCATTTTTTATAAATTTTAAAATCGATGATTATTAAGTATTAAAAAAGATTTTTCTGTGTTGTTTGTTTTCTAAACAAAACCTTATCTTTGCAGTACAGCAGAATATGAATGGTAGTTCTCATCATTAGTGATGAGATGAGAATTTTGATGTGAGTTAATTTTTTTCAAATCATGTTCTAAAGTTAGACTTTTAATTATTGTTGAAAACTTTTCTTGAAGCTAAAAAATTCTAGATGAGTATAACTAACAGATGAAATATTAAATTATAAGTTGTATTCAGACATTAATGTTACAGTAACCAGCAAGGTATGCTGAGTTATGAAAGAAGTTTGGCAAATCACTTACTGTAGTATTTCTAAGGACTGGATCAGTCATAGATACAACAGGAAAACAAAGGCTTACAGTTTATTTGTTTTAGTCCTTGTACCCTTGGTGAGAAATAGTAACCACAGGCATTTTCCCCCCCTGTGGGTTCCTAAATAGAACATAAGAGATGTGTAAAATGAAATGGTGGTTTCTTGTGTTGATTCTGTTTACTCGCTAGTGTATAAAAGGCACCAAATCAAACGTGTATTTTTGTTCATTTTTTATTGACAGTTTTCATACATGTATATAGTGTTTTAATGTCTCTGAAAGTAAAGATATACTTTTATCTCTCTTCTGACTTGTAATTGGGATAATTTGCCCAAGTTAAAACTGGAGAGTATGTCTTTGTTTTGTCCCTATGCCACAGTGAGTCATGAGAGGCTAGGCCTGGCCTTCAGAATCAGCGTGGGGGGATTAGGCCTTCTGTCCATGAAACAGTTGAGATCAATTTGAAATGTCGTGTAAACTTGGCCAGTAACATCCACAATTAAACTGACACTTCATTTGCCAGAAAACTAGTGTTTTAGACAACTCATTAATCTGAGTTGAAATATGATTGTAAGACTTGTTATAGAATGTTGTAATTGATTTTAAGTTGATAATGCAGCTTTTCATCTTTGAAAGCTACTATTTGTTAGAAATGTGTTTAGACAGATATTAGCCTGGTGACAGACTTTAGTATCTACCTTTCAAAGTCCTAAGGGTTTCTTGTGCTATTGTGACTAAGAAAGACTAAAATGCTGACTGAGCTTCTTGCCCATTGCTTGAAACTGTTACGTTTACAGGATGTTAGCTTAACTCCTGTTTAAAAAGGAACAGAAAAAGTTTAAAAGGTTGCATTTCTATAACATGAAAGTGTTTGGTGTACTGGACACTTACACAGTTCATAATGGAGTATGTGCACTTGTGGGTGCCCGATGCTGAGAGTCAAACCCAGGCCTGTGCAATGCTAGGCTAGTGCTTTATCCCTGAGCTGTAGTAATCCTCTGCTCCCCACCCCACAACCCTATAGTGGATATGCATATATGTATGTATGCATTCCTGTCACAGTGCCTAGAAAATACCTGCCTTTAACCACCTTGATTTGAATGCATATACAACAGCCTTTGAATAGAGGGAGAAATAATTTTTTTGTGTGCAAGCATAAGGGATTTTGATTTCACTTTCCATCCTACTTGATGAGCAAATAAGCTCTGAGTAAGAGAATATGCTTTTCCTTAGAATATCTTGGCTGTCTTAGTATGAGAATATCACTGTATTGAATGGATTCTAGGATTGGAAGATATGTGTTGCTATGTAGTGTGACCTTCATTAGTGAAATACTATTATACGATGAACAATCTTTTCAAGGGTATTTTAACAAAAGAATTCTCATGGATACCCTGACTTTAGAACCTAACTCCCATAGATGTGATGTAACACTGCTGCACTACTGAGCACCACATCCAGCCCACATTCCAACTGTTAAGGAAACCTGTCTCACCACTATAACTATTGCACTAGAAATCTTTTACAAAACATATTGTAATTGAGTAAACTTTAATACTCTTTGTTGCTAATACTCTGTAGTCTTTGATATTTTTACTCCATTTACCAAAATAATTTAACCAGTTTATATCCAGTTTCATAAGCTTTACAAGTGTACAACTTATAAAAGAAGTTGATGTACAATTTCTCATCAAGCATCTGATACTACAATAATGACTTGTAAGATGTGGGTAATTTTCCATGTACATTATTAGCTGTAGATAGATGGTGTATCTCTCACGAAGTCACTTTTGTGATTAATCTTTAATATCAGAATCATCATTACAGTGAAAATATTTGATGAATGTAGCCTTAAGGTCTTGGTATTATTACACGTTTAGTTGTTTATAAACTTAATTGATCACCTTCAGGTGAAACATTGGTTTGTACATCACTGACATTTTGGGTCAAAAGATTGACATCTTTAGCTGAGGGGCTGTCCTGTTCATCAAAGAATCTTTAGCCACTTTATTTATAGCAGAGCTCCTCTCCAACTCAGTAGTATCAAACAAAAATGTCTCCAGGTTTTGTCAGATGTTTCCTGGGGCTGGCATTTCCCTGGCTGAGTGTCACTGTATTAAAGTCATTTATTTTATAAATATACAGTATGTATGATTTCTGAAGGTCCTTTTTATGAAACAAATTTGATGATTTGCAATCCAAAAAAATGTACAAGCATAAATATAAAACTAATCTTCAGGTGTCACATTACAACTCGTAAGATGTTCTCATGTAGACTCCTTCATTTGACTCTAGACAATCTGATGCTGTTTTTCTTATTGCCCTGGAGTCTGAGGAATAGGAGTGACAAGAAACCTAAAGATCAAAGTTGAATGCAATACCTAGAACCTTCTCTAGAGAAGGCTGATGCATGTTATTTAATCTTTGTTTCAGCTGTAATTCAGACTCTTTGGCCTCCCTGCAGCTGTCTCCTTCCTCCATGCCAAGGGATGCTGGAACAGGGCCTCCTAGCAGCCTATCAGGGAGGTTGTGGCCCTTCATACCATTAAGAACTTCTGCATCCAGAGCCTTCAATTAAAGCTTTTTTTTTTCCTAATTTGAAATTTAGGGTAAGGCATTGTAATGTGTCTTGTAATTTTCTCTTTTTTTCCTTTTTACCTGGGTCCTAGAGGTCCTACAGAGATGATGACTACAGTAAAAGGAAGCAAAGCAACTTATTTAAGACTCTTTTCATATCTTACTATAAATATTGCATCTGTTCACACTTTGAGCCCAAACTCAAGATGCTCTTTTATATTGTCTTCCCACTTATATTGACAGGAATTGATTTGATAACAACATTTGAGGTTGTGCTGCCTCTTTATGTTTTATATCAGGTTGAGGCATCTGCCTTTATCACTGACCACCTTGAAGTTGAAGGCACTGTGGTTATCTGACAACCAATCCCAGCCTCTGCTCACATGCCAGACAGACACGGACCACACCACAGGGGAGAAGATTTTAACCTGTGTCTTACTTCCTCAGTTGCCTTCTGAACCTTCATGCCAAGGTGAATTTTATTTAAGGATAGCTTTTACATAGCTACAGCAGTGAATAGGAGCTAATGTCTGCCAGTGGGGCCTCCTTTTCCTGTATGTACTTGTGTTTTGTTTTTGTTTGTTTTGTTTTTGTTTTCCCTAGAGCCAGTTCAGGTGAAGTCAGTGTGGGGCTCCTCTGGGACAGGTTCTCCATATCCTTATAGTTTGAAAAGGCCTCTCATATCTGTTTATCATTTCTGAAATTTTGTAAGCAGTCCTTTGGTTTTGAATTGAAGTAAGTCCGAAATTGCAGTGCTCATTAAAAAAAAGGTAGTCTCTTAAATCAAAACTGGGATTTTGAAAGATTAGCAGTTAACACCACTGGCATACTGCCTTTAAATCAATGAGTTATCTAGAGCCATCATTTTTGTTTTGTAATTGTGTTATGAAAAAAATATTCACACAAACATCAAAATACTAATTGAAGTTCCCTGGGAGAATGCATCCCCCATGCCTGATCAGTCTGAAACTACTTTGCCAATTCTAGCTGTGTTGGAGGAGTTTGTAAGAGGAAAATGTGGTCAACTATCACTGAAGAGAATACCAGCTTCCAACACCTGCAGCCATGCCATTGTCAGAAAACATTTGGAGTTGTTGTGTGAAAAGTTATTTTATTAACACTCTATAATGAAACAGGAAACAGATTGATCTAACAGATTTTTTTATGATTTCAAATTAATTATACAGAAGTATCTTTTCCAAGTTTTTTTTCATATTTTTGCTTTGTTTTGTTTTTTTAGCAATAAGACAAAGACTTTTGGGCTGAAGTAATATTAGTTTGCCCTCCTTATTTTTGGTGTCAAGGGAGTGTCCTTATGGATCTGTTCAGTCAGTGACTAAATTACAAGATAGCTTCTGCCAGTCATACAAACCAGCTTTCCCTGTTGACGTGATCTTTTTCACTGCAGAGAATCTGCCTCGTTGTGGTGCACTGGAGAGCTTGGTAAATGATGTCTCTGATGAAACCTGGAATGACCGCGCGATACACAGGGTCAGCGCAATCCGGTTTTTGGAAGATGAAAAAGATGAAGAAGATAGTGAAATGGTATGGAGATGGGGATTCTTTGCCTTTTGGGACATTCAGATTAAAAGCCTTTGAAGATTAAGAATGGCACTAACATAAGAATTTGTTTTCATATAGTCTACTTTCTATTTTGCCTTTTAGAAGAGGAATTTATTCACTTATTCATTCATTTGTTTATTTATAAAACTGTTTATAGTTACTGAGTCACAAATCATAAATAAGGCAATAGAAGTTTTTGTTACTTTTTCACTAGTTGAGTAGTTTTTGGTGTTTCTATTTCTTTATGACAGTTTCCCCTCCTGCCTCCATCTGTTTCCTTAAAATGGGGAGTTCTCACTTTTTTGCTTGTATGGATAAAGTCTTTTCCTGTCTCTCATCCTGTTTATGTCTGTGCACATAGACTCCATTCACATGTCATGATGGGACATAATGCCAGGCTTCTCTCTTCATATAGCCAGATTACCTTTGTCTTTAAGGATAGTCTTGTGATCTTAGTTAATACCCTGACAATGTTACCTTCAACAGTTAAGAATCTGTTCTTGTTCTTAAAATGTTTCTCAGATATCCAGTGTCTCTAGAAGTCAGTGATAGGTCTTAGCTTTCTGCAGGTTTACTTTTTAGCTTTTTAAACTCCTTGCACCAATTGGGATTTCCACGAGAAGTGCTTGATTGCCTGCAACCCCAAAGCAAAGAGTGATTTATTTTATTAAAGAGATACTTTAGGCCTCTATGGTAGTAGAAGGCAAAATGTGAATTAGGGATGACAAAATAACATCAAAGGTAGTGTCTCTTTAATACTTACCACAAGACTTTTCAGAGTGTAATTATTTCAGAAGTTTCTTTACTGTTTCAATAATGCTCTTCCAATATTTTGTTAGCCTAATATGTTCCCTCCTGAAACTTCTGGATAGGTCATTTGGAGTGTGTAAATCTGCTTTGTGAGCTAATGAGCATATAATATATTAACTAATATAAAATTTTACAAATTGCCTATTGTTGTTACCTTCTTGTTTCTGGGACAAAATCTCTGGCCAGAGTGAGCTTTATGGGAAGAATGTTTATTTCAGCTTGCAGTCAAGAAGAAGCTTTAGTGAAAGCATGACATGATCAGAGGCTGGGCATCATGTCTTGCCACAGCACCTGGCAGGAAATAGCAAGAATAAGCTGAGCTCTGTCTGACAAATGGGAAGCTGGACTTTAATCTCCCAAAACCCATCTTTAGCAACATGCCTCCTACAGCAAGTCTCCATCTTCCGTATTGCCACCAAGCACATGAGGCTATGGAGGTCATCTCATTTCTATAATCAGAAATGAAGCCCTTCTTTCTTGCTTCCTTTTTTCTCCAACACCCATGCCTCAAGAGTAAAGACTTCAGAACCAGTTTGGATAATAGTAGACCATTATAATAAATTTAACTTAGGACTTTTTAGTGATTTTCCTCCATATCCCATAATTGCATTCTATTTTTTTTATTTTTATGATCATAGAAGTTTATTTTTCTTTACACTAATATTTTAAAATATATTCTTTTCATCAACAAGTAGTCTGTCCTGTTATGACTACATCTGCTGGGCATTCACTCAGTTCAGCTTCTCCACAAGTAGTTTAGTATACCTGAAGGGTTAAGTCTAAATCCTGCCCAGAACTTGACCTTCCAAGGAGTCTGGAGAAAAATACCTCTTGTGTGTCCAGCCTTTTTAGGAAAGACAGGCACTAGGAAATACATGAAAGGCCATATATCATGTTCCACTACCAGTGAGCAGTTGGTAAATACACAGAACTCTGAAAAAGCTCCCACCACCCTATTGGAACTCATAATTTGCAGGGTCATAAGATTTGCTAATAACTGGAAGCATCATACTTTGAAAAAGTAATGGACTAAAACAAAAATACTCATTCTCCTGTTTGCTTTTAGAGAACACTTCTAAGGCGAGCCACTCCACACCCAGGGGAGTTAAAGCACATGAAGAAGACGGTGGAGAATTTGCGGAATGATATGAATGCTGCGAAAGGACTGGATTCAAACAAAAATGAGGTCAATCATACCACTGACCGCGTGACCACATCTGTGTAAGATTTCACCTCAGAGTTCTACCTGATGTGTCTCCCCTGCTGTGGAGATAGGCCTGTCCTACATGCTTCTGAGGCGCCTCACGCAGTCCCTCATCTGTACCACGTGTGTGGTTCACCTCCCATGTCCAGTGCCAGGATGCCTCTACCCCCGGAAGTGCCTTATTCACCCTTCAGCCAGTCATCACTCCAGACGCCTCCTGCTCTGAGTGTTACTCAGCTTTCAGTCATTCATCAATGTAGAATACACTACTGTCAACATTTGACCTTCTGTTTCTGTCTTATGTCAGAGTGAAGGAGAGGAGCAAGGGAATTTTGATCCTCTCCATTAAGTGCTGGACATTTTGAAGACTAGTTCTCTTGGACCTACTGTTGAAAGGAAGTTTTATGTCTGGGGGAAAACTAAACATTTTTTAACTCTTTTTTGGCAGCTCAGATGGTGTAAATTTGAAAATTTTGTATAGTTATTTCATAACAAAAAAACTATGTATTTCTGTTATTTTTAACTTGAAGACGGTACATATTTTATTGAGTAACTGTGCAGGAAAAAAAAAAACCAGGCCTGAAGTAATTGTTTTTATTTGTACCATCCACTTTGTGCCTTACTGTATCCTCTGTCACATCAACCCAGTTGGAAGCAATGGCATCATTAAGCAGTAAGGTGGTTCTTTTTCTACCAGGTAGATTTGTTTTTAACCAAAAATATTGACTTACCAATGATTTGAATTATATTGAGTTCTTTTGGCAAGATGAACCAAAGGATCAGGCTGCTATTTCTTACATTTTAATTTTTCATGAGTAAGTCTCTGCTGATGAGTGTAGTGTCATACTGCCTACTCAAAAGGCAGGTGCCATTTCTACAATGAAATAAGAGTTTTTGTATACAAAAAGAAAACTGGTTTTGAAATACAGTGGATACATAGTGTATTTCAAAAGAGTGACTCTGATTGAAGAAAGCTTTAAATTTTTATTTCTAGATAAAAGAAGAGATGAAAGCAAAGCAACTCAGTACCATAATGGAAATGTTGCTATCTTTATAAGTGCAATTTAATTTGTAAATAGTTTGAATCAAAGTATAACAAAAGACTGCTTCAAGATTTATTTTAAATCTGCTAATTTAAGGGGTATGGGATATGTTTTAGTGTGTTCCTATTATATTCTTTTTTATATGCTGTGATAAAAAGAGAAATGCAACGTGGTGGTCACTATGTAGTGTCTGGGAAAAATCATGTGGGAAATATTGGGGGGAGGGATAGGAAGGAGTGTTTCTTCATGAAATAAACTCACTCTGGACATTAACCATATAGCTAGCTTGCTTATTTATTTATTTATTTATTTATTTATTTATTTATTTATTTATTTATTGTCTTAGAGGAGAGCACTAATGCAAATTCCATATAGCATTCTAAAGACAATGCTTTGTGCTCAAATGATAGCAAGCCAAGAATTCTGTCCACTAAGAATTCAAATCACCAACCAGTTAGTTATAAATAGCACCTGGTGGAATTGTGTCATTTTTCCACATGACAACACCCAGAGCTACCTTCAACACAGACTTATATTGTAGGTTGTGGCTATGTAACCAATTGGTCTCCTTGGAAATCTATGTTGTACCAACCAAATATAGGTCCTTCTCTTCTATAACCTAAAAAGCTAAGTGAACCCAAACTAAATGTATAGAAGATATGTATCCTAAAAAGCTTAGTGAATGCATATATGTGTGTGTGTGTCTGTGTGTGTGTCTGTGTATGTGTGTAAGCTGAAAGTACCTGACATTTAAATGACCTTCAAATTCACTTAAAGTCTGGGGACCCATTTTCTTTTCTCTATTTTAAGATATTAGTGTATGTTTTAATTTTCTGGATTTTGTTTTGTTTTAATCCTATAAAAATAATCATTCTAACTCATGGAGTGATTTTTTTTTTTTTTTGCTTTTTGTTTTTTGAGGTAGAGTCTCACTCTAGCCCAGGGTGACCTGGAATTCACTATGTAGTCTCAGGGTGGCCTTGAACATATGGTGATCCTCCTACCTCTGCCTCCCAAGTGCTGGGATTAAAGGTGTGCACCACCATGCCCGGCTGGAGTGATTATTTCTAAGTAAATAAATTTGATTTTAGGAAAGTCATCTTTATCCCAAAAAAACAAACAACTTTCCCAGTGTATTTTATGTTTTTGCATATATAGCCCACACAGTTTATCCTGGGTTGAGTGAACTGGTGGACAGAGAGGGTTAAAATTGTTCTAGGATGGGTTGGGAGAGAGTACAGTTGGTAAGATGCTTGCCTTGCAAACATAAAGAACCAACTTGGATTTCTAAAACCCACATACAAATACTGGGTGTGTTGGTGCATGCTCCTAATGCCAGCACTGGAGGGGCAGAGACAGGCAGAACCTTGAGGCTAGTTGGCCAGCCAGTCTGGCATACTCGTTTAGCTCCAAATCAGTAAGCGACCATTCTCAATGGAAAACATGGGCATTGTTCCTGAGGAATGACACCTTAGGTTTGCTTGTATCTTTCACCTGTACTTGCATACATGTGCACTTACACACACATGAACATGCACCCATTCAAACATGCACATACACAGAAAAGTTGTTCTAGGAAGTGTTATGTCCTAATCGTTTGCTTCCTATGTCCTATTTCCTTTATCTCATTTTCACTTGCATTGTTTGTTTTTCCTCAGTTTGGGAGATTTTATTTTATTTTCAATCTTTTATGCTATCTGACCCTTTCATACTCTTGAACTTCAGGGTGCTGGATCCAGACTTGAACTTCATAGTGGAATTGGGCACCAACTAAACAGACCCAACTTGAGAGTATCCAGCAGCTATCTTTAAGTAGAGAAACTTAGTGATGTTAAATCATGCTTTCCTGTGTTAGAATCTCTGACCTTCTGCTATGGGTGTGTTGACACTCTGGCCAGTGCTCCTCCTGTCTGGCAGCCTTTATATATTTATTTACTTTGGAAAGGGTGAAGTAGCAGGAATACAGTGTTCTGCTGTCTTGTGGGAATAACAGGTTTAAAAAAATAAAAAACATGAAAGGAGATCAGTAGGACCTGTTTACCCACTTTTTTCCAGACCTTATTTCCTCTTTTTAGTAATGAACTTACTCAGTGCATAAAATAGTAAAAGAAATAGAACAAAACAAAAAAGCCTAGAGGGTGAAATAACATCATAGACGAAAAGAGGGACCAATAAGAAATTAGAAAGTGATTAACAACAGTTTTCTTCTGGAAAGATTAGAGGGATATTAATGATAAAAATCTTTCTAAGTAAGTTGCTGTCTGAGGGGAGGAGCACTGGCCGTGCCCAGCAGTCCTTTGTCATTGCCAGTGAGATCTACCAATGACCAAGATGATGTGCAATGGATGGTAAACCTTACTCGGAAAGGAAAGCCAGTCCTGCCCTTCTGAACTCTGCCACAGGCACAAGGGCTGGTGCACTGGAGCTGCTGCTTAATACAAGGTGATTTGGGATAATGGAGCTTAGCAACATCCTCTGAGAATTGACATCTCACTTCACCAACTATTGTTGACTTACTTCATTTAACTTTCCAAGAAGCCAATTAAAACAATGACCAAAAAAAACCTTCCATTTTTCTACTATGAAAGTTCTCGACATCTGAAAGTGGAATCATTTAATGGTCTTTCATGTGTGTTTTCACTCACCTTTAACAGTTACTAACACAAGACCAATGCTAAGGGGACCAAATATGTTTTAAAATAGCATTGTGTGGTTAAAACTGTGAGTTGACATAACATGCCATTAAAACCATGCAATGACTTCCAGCCCTTGGCACATAGATTTGGGTGAGCTATTTAACCCTTTAGGGCTTGGAGGGAGGACTAAATGGAATACAGAAAGTACTAGCTCCCAGGAAGCGGTAGCTGCTATTAGTCCAGGTATTGCTGCTATTGTAATATTGTAGCATCATTAGGAAGAGCTCTGTAGTCTCCATCACCAGTCAGCAACGTGGGACCAGGTGGGCACTGTTCTCAGAGCGCAGTGCATACACAATAGACAGAGAAAATGCTCTTTGAAACTGTCTTCTCTCATTGTCATATATATATATATATATATATATATATATGTCATATATATATATGCCCCTGTGTTACATAATGGACAAGGGGAGTTTGTTACTGAGACAGAGTCTTGCTTTGTAGCCCAGTCTGGCCTCAAACTGCTGAACCTCCTGCCTCTGCCTCCCTACTGCCAAGGTTACAGACATGTGCCCTCATGCCCAGTTCAGACAAGGAGCATTTTGTGCTATCCAGTGAGCTGACTTAATGGAAAAGTTAGCAATGTTCTCTTTAAATACTCTTATTTTAACTGGACTTAATGACACCTCCTCAAGATATAGCTAGTTTCTACCAAGCAACCATTAAACATGTCATTGAGAAGAAGTGTCTCTTTCTACATGTTTTCCTTGTCCTCAGTCTTCCAGTTTGGGTCTGTGACACTAATTCCTGTCAGATCTATTTGTAACCCTGGGTTTTTATAACCCTTTTCACATCTTCTAGTGTTCTGTCTCCTTTCTCAAAGGCATATCTAAAACTCATATGGTTTGGGAAGGACAAGTAGATTTAAAATACATATCACCCATGGAGAAAAGCCTACTGGAAAAGAAAAAAAGGTGTCAGAGCAGCCTGACCTGGGAAGGGTGGGGCACACTCCTAGTCTTGCTGGGTGTTTCCTGTTAAAAGCTGACAGTGACTGGAAAGGGAGACCAACCTGAAGAACCTGATGTGGTTACTTTTGTTCAGCTGACTGCATGAAGGATTTCTGCGCTTACACATTGGCTAAAGAGACTGTAATTTTAAACTCTTTGAGCAGGTAGTCACTGTGACAGGCATGGGTTAGGCAAGAATCTGATCACGATAATTCTCCATTTTTGTTGAGGCATCAACATTAACTGCTACT
Organism: Zapus hudsonius; assembly: GCA_004024765.1. NCBI lineage: Eukaryota > Metazoa > Chordata > Mammalia > Rodentia > Dipodidae > Zapus > Zapus hudsonius. The sequence continues at coordinate 26,954 of PVHP010011981.1, forward strand.
CAGAATACTGAGCTATCCTAATCCCTTCCTAGCTCTCCCCCCACCAAGTTGGCTGAGCATAGTGCTTTCCTCAACAACACAGGAATGTGGGAGGTAGAATTTCAACTGCAGAGGAAAGAAAATTCAAATGATTTATAAACTGGCCAAGATCAAACAATGAATGACAGAGTTGAAATTTAAATTTGCCTGTGTCGACTAACATCTCTAATTCTCATTACTTCTATACTTTGTTTTGCTTTCCTTCCCCTTCCCTGGGCCACAATACTGTGAACTTGTATTTACATTTAGACTCGCATTTACTGTAGTAATGATGGTTACACTTTAATATAATGATGTAATTTAGACCTAGGTTATGGATAAAGACTGACAAGGAACTGGAGTTAGTGTTTAACCATTTCAAACCATGAAAATCATAATGAACTTAAGAGACAACTTGGTTAAGTGGGTGACCAGGGGAAGAAAGTTTCAACATTAGCTAGAGAGATAGCTTAGGATCCTTCTCTGTAAGAAAGATTAAACATGTTGTATGATATGATGTTAGCTCTAGAGTGAATTAGTTAGGACTTTAAAAAAAATCTTCACTATATTTAATAGTTATTCCTTAAAAAGACAGGTAACAGAAGACTGGGAAATCCATGGTGATGCATCCAGACCTTCATGAAGTTTAGGAGATAGGAAAGATGACCCAAGGTTTCTTAGTTAAAATCCTTTAAAAGAGCATTGCTGTGAGCCCACAGTGGAATGGGGGTGGGGAGAGCGGACATGAGTGTAACTTGATGGAAGGATGACCAGTATGTTCATATAGTAAACAATTATAAACTGTTGTGAAAACTTTGCCAGACAGTGATTGTTCTAATTTAGACAATAACTTTCAAAGAAGCAGAAAACAGAAAGATACAAAACACACTTGCGGTAGAAGAGAAAGAGAAGAGAAGGACTTCTGCAGCCTGCACATGGCAAGAAAGCAGACTTATACCAGGTACTGCATAAATCCAGAATTTGAAAATGCTGCTTTCAATATTTCTCACAATCTTAAAAAGGATGTTTTACTGCTTAAAAAAAAAGTAGCTTGCAAAAGATTGCCCAAGCAGCCCACATTGAACACCTGAAGAAAACATTCATTGGAAATAGGCTGTACTGTGAGGGAGGAGTGCTGGGCTCACACATGCCCTGAAGCTATCCCCTCCCTCTAGCTGTGGGTATGAGTGCATGTTTGTTTAAATATTGCTCAGCACTGCTTGGTAAAACAAAGCAGCATGCTTACTTGTTCAGGCATTGAAAGGTCTTCCTGAATTTTTATCATGCCCATTGGCCCAGAGGCACAGTGGGTGCGGTGAGTTTCGGTATTGCTTTGGCAAGTTTCGAGAATGGGCTGTGGGCTGGGTCTGTTGGGTTGGGGTTACATGATATGGTTGGGAACCTTGCCATGGATGGCTGGAACAGTCACGCTCCTGCCCCACCTTTCTGACAGATGACAGCAGATGTACCTCGGGAGGCAGTTTACAGGGCCTGACAGAGTGAAGCAACCCTACTCATGCTGAATTCTTCTTTGGACACCTGAAAGAAGCACTGTACACAGATCAACAGGAGAAATGTCCTCTTGGTGTACACTTCTTCCCATTTTAGTGAATATCAGCACATGAAGGCAATGTCCTAGGTAAAAGCAATCCTTTGAAACCCAAGATTTTGTCACTTGTTACTATTTCCTGAGCAAATCACCTAGCACTTATTCCAGACTCAAACGCAGCAAACCCATGCAGTAAATGGCTTGTTAGAAGAAACAATGGCAACATCAAATGTGAAGCCTGATAGACTTTTTTTTCTTTTAACCTACTTACAGCTATTCGTGGTGGTTGGTACTCTGACTGCTCTTTCTACCCTGTTCTGAGTTTGATCAGGGATGCTTACTGTGGCTGAGCCTGACATGATCACCGTCTCATAACCCATCATCAACGACAGAATTCTCTCCTTGAAAGAAGTACTGTACAGTAGCATGCATCTCATCCGCTAACCATATTAAAGCTGAGCCCTATTTCCAGAATGTGAATTCAGCTGAGTTTGGCTGGCACCTAAGAATTTACTTTTCGGTCAAGTGTTTCCGGTTGCTGCTGACCCCATTCTGGGAACACCCAGAAAACCACTACTTCAGTGGAACGATGCTGAAATGATCTTGGCTTTTTCTAATTTTCCTGAATCTCTATTAACTCATTTTTAAATCGATAGTTTTATTGTCCAAAATTAGATATATTGTATTAGTAAATATTATGCTGGTATCCCTGATTCCCTCCTCCCTGTCCCCAATCCACTGGGTATAGGTATAGGTGGGCATACTGGATCTTTCCACAGGGTGGGAGGTTATGGATAGCACAAGAGGCAGCCAGGATCCTCTGCCCCTTGTGTGTTGTTGCTGAGGGGGCAATGTCTCTGGATATTCTCCCCCACCATGACTCTTACACTCTTTCTGCCCCCTCTTCCACTGAGTTCCCTGAGTCATGGTGGGTGAGATTTAAGATTGCGTTATTGTTGTACTTTTGCTTTAGGTCATATTGGAAATTGTTGGTGTCTGTCATGCTGACTTATCTTGGGTTGACTGATTCATTGTGCTGATAGATCTCTTGCTACCCTGTTACTCTCTCCAGGGTTTCATTTGGGGGCTACACAATAAGCCTGGGGTGGTTCGTCTCTTGCCAGGATGTCAGCTCTCTTCCTGTAGCTTGTTGGATTTGGAATGACCCCACTCTCTCACAGCCTTCTGAAAAATACAAATAGGATCTCCATCGGAGAATGCGGTCAATATGGGTTAATTGCAACACATAGTTCTAATTTGGTGAGATTCTATTGGGATTAGCCTCTCTGTGGTTCTCTAGAAATGGGACTTTCTCCTTGGGGGCCCAAGTTTTTGGTTCCCATAGGATTTTTCCCTGAGTCCCAATTCCAGTTAAGGGCTCCTTGACACTGAGTGGATTTCTTGGCCAGGTTATATTGCCTCTATTGCCCAAGTGATCACTTCTTGGCTCACTGATCTCTCCCAGGAGGCAGTGTGTTCAGCCTTTTCATGGCAACAGTTTGCATTGTATATCAGTGGTCTCTGCTTTCTCCGAATATTATTGACCAATTTCCTCTGGTCGCTTCTGTAGCACCTTTCAGCGCTGCATATTCTAGCATCTGGGGGCTGGTTGCCATTCTGGATCTTGCCACCAGGCCACTGGAGGGGCCTGGCTGCCCCCACAGAAGTGCCAAAGTGAAGAAAGAGGGCCGCGGGGCTGCCTGGTCACCTGAGAGGCCTGGCTTCCCTCACGGAAGTGTGGGAGGGAAAGAGCTCTATTAATTCCTTTGTAAAAATGTGTGTAATGCATTCCAAAACTTTCTAAAGAACTAGCTGGCAAATATAGCACATAGAGGTTTGCAGTGGGCATGCCCTTATAGGTATGCCCAGAGTCTAGGTAATCCCTCAATGGTGACTGTGGGTCCTACCAATTTAAAAACACAAACCATCTCAATAATTTTTTAATGTATGAAGACAAAATGGCCTCCAAAACCTAAAATATATACATACTATCTGGTCTTTACAAAGTTTTCAGGAGTTCCTCCTAGTTGGTTGCTGGTAACCTGTTACGTTTCCCTCAACAGGGAGATGACTATGCTGCCTACTTTAACAAAGACACTAGTCTGGCCACCAGGCCTTTCCGAGTGGGGTGATCTGAGAGCTCACGTTTTGGTCCCCTCTAACAGCATACCCTAACCCACCTTTCTGTGCCAGCATTGGGATACTCCGTGACACATGCCTGTGACCAACTGATGCAGTCAGCTTTTTAGTTGCTGTGCAGAAAGAACCCAAACAAAAGCAGCTTGATGAGGAATGGGTTTATTTGGCTTACGGACTTGGAGGGGAGAATCCATCGTGGCAGGGAAAACAATGGCATGAGCAGAGGGGTGGACATCACCTCCGCCACACAACTGCAAACAGTGGCAGGAAGGTGTACCAAATACTGCCAAGGGGAAGCTGGTTTATAATCCCCATAAGCCAGCCCCCAACAACACAGCTGTAATAAGGTTGTAAAACCTAAACTTCCATCAGCTGAGGATCTATCATTCAGAACACATTCATTTATTTGTGAGGGACACTTGGATCAAACCATGACACCAACCCTTTGCTCAGGAGTTACAGGGTGTCCTTGGCTCCTTTTACTGTTTTTGAACTTGCTGAGAACATCATTGCATAACTTGTTGATGTGTAGTATTATCTACTGTCTTCTAGGAAGAGATGATCTAATAAAGGATAAGGCAACAACATGAGCTAACTCTGAAAGTCAGCTCTTTATGGACAGATTCAGGTTTCACAAGTGAATCCATTGTCTTCCTCTCCACATGTGCCCACACTCTGACTTCTCTCCTTTCCCTAAACCTCCTTCCTCTCTAGATCTGTCTTTACCAATGATCCACTTTGTTCCATGTTTTCAGTTTCTTATGGCAACATCTTTAATTCCTATCCTACAGGAGCAAAAAAAAAAAAAAAATCCTCCATAACTGTCTTCCTTTTTCTTCTGTGTCAAAGTTCTGGAGAAGAGGATCAGTCCTGTTCTCCCCTGTTCCAAATTTTTGCTCACTATGCCTCCAGTAAAGCATGCTTGGAAACACTCTGTCCAGATCAGCAGACCTCAGTGCGAACTTGTTCAGTGGATGTAGATTCAGCTCTTGCTTCTCTGGTCCTGTCTGGTGCTCAAGTGCTGTGAAGTGTCACCCCTCCTCCCCCAGCTTAGTGCTTTCCAACTGAAGAAGTAACTTTTTACAGAGCAACCAGTGAATTTTACACAGACAAAATGAATTTCCTAATATAATATTTATCCTTAAGTACTTTTGAGAGACTGATATTTCTGATTTCATTCTTTTTCAGCACTGATCCCAACCAAATACATTGATCTCATGCTTCTTTAACTGGTCAGGTCTGTCAGTTTGAAACATTCATGTCTTTTTTGCCCATGACTCTTCGCCCTTGCTTCTCCTCACGGTGCTTCACCATTCTCCTTAGTTCTCCAGCACCCACTCTCAGGATTCTGTTCCACCATCTGTGTTGTCCTGGGAGAGCCCTCCCTCCCCCCTACACACACACCATCTTCATGCTGCAAACTCTAAAAGCTGCTTCTATCCCTGAACTTCCACTCTTGGCTCCTGTAGGGAAAATGATGTTCATTTCCCAGAGACCTACCCTGAGTTGATGGTCAGAAGAGACTGGTCATTGATTTGAAATTTATAGACCTGAGGATCATCCAAGAAAAGCTCAAGACAAAAACCAAAAGCAAGCAATCTGCAAAGATCTAGCACTGAACTGGATCTCTCTGCATTAGGGTCCAGATGCTTATCTCTTAGTATTGTATGTGTTAGCTGTGATTTTCTAACTCCACCTCACATGGAGTCACATGGATTTATCCTTAATGTGCAAAGAAGACATACCAGCTCTTCTTTACCAGGTGACCACTACTATGTGTCAGGCCTTCTCTAGTTCAATAAAAAACTGTAAAACTGTAAAACTCAGGGGTAATTAGGATATTTCAATCTCTAACAGTTGCTGAAACTTAAGCTGTGTTAAACCATTCTACCTCCAGGGTCAGCCTCAATCCAAGAATTTGCAAATCCCTTCACAGCAGATGAAATTGTGGGTGGTAAATATATGGAAACAGAGAAAGAGATACAATTACAAGCTACTCCAAAGCAGCTCATCATTAATTTCCTCAAATTAGGCATCCACTCCTAGCTACTCATTATAGCAACAAGTAAGAATGGAGGAATCAAATTGAATAAAGTTACAGAGGAGAGATAAACTCTCCATGAAGTGTCTTACCAGTTTGCATCTATGGTCTAGTTCAAGTGATGCTACAGGAATATGGGTTGTCTTTGGGAGGGACAGAACCATTTTTTTTGGCTCTTGGTTGATCTTTCACCCAGGAGCTTAGGGTCTGGATGCTCATGGTCATGCAAAACTACTAAATCAGTTGTTTCTGGGTTATTGTCTTTCAATAAAATGAATTAAATCCACAGACCAGAGGGGGTGAAGGTTAGAAAGATTTTTATTGCAGCATTTAAGAGAAGGAAAGAAGACAGTTTTTGGAGAGCAGGAGGTGGTCTTTGGTAGTGAAAAAGACCACCCAGTGACCATGAAGGGGTCTTTTATGGGAATTCACTGGATGAGGGCTGAGCCAGTCAATTCATTTCTCATCCCAAGTGTGCAGGTGTTTTGGAATTTTATTCATATCTTTCAGATTTCTAGGGAATAAGAACTCCTTTAGGGAAGAAGAAATAAGGAAAAACCAGATCATGTGCCATATGTTCAGACATTTACTAATCTTCCTCTGGTCAGGTTTTAGGAGGAAATGATATAAGGATAAAATGAGATACTCTGTATAGACTCAGGAATATTTCCCATTTCTAGCCAAGAAAAAACTGTTCGCTTTGGTGGCTCTTTTACTCTCAACTGCCTAGCCAATTTCTATCTCTTAATTTTCATCACTGATAAGAAGTATTGGAAGGATCTTATCTGTCTATACAATGTAGGAGGCAGGAAAGGAAAAGCAAGAAGTAGTAGGTGTTTGTACTGGTGGAGTAAGCAAGGTGTATCATTCCTTTCAATGATGAAAGGAAAAATGAGTTTGTGAATAGGAATGTTGATTACAAAAATAAGGAAGTAAATTTGCTTGCTATGCCGATATAGAGAGAAAATGATGAAATGGAAATATAGCTCCTACTACTGCACTTTTGAAAGAAAAGTATTATTTTATGGAATAATACTTTGCCCTATTTAAAAATTCCGGGTTTGTAAGCCTATTTTTCTCCAGAGTGCTATGAGGGTTTCTTTCTGATGTCTGAGTTTCCAGACCATAGACGTCTGACTTGATTTCCAGTACCAGATATGAGTGCTCTCTCACTGACTGGACTTCATGTCCAACCAGAGAACAGTTGGTTACCAACTGTTGTGGTCAGCTTCCTAGTTGCTGTGCAGAAAGAACCCAAACAAAAGCGACTTATGGAGGAATAGATTTATTTGGCTTACAGACTCAAGGGGAGACTCCATCCTGGCAAGGAAAATGATGGCATGAGCAGAGGGGTAGACATCACCTCTGCCACAGCACTGGAAACAGTGGCAGGAAGGTGTGCCAAACATTGGCAAGAGGAAGCTGGCTTATAACCCCCATAAGCCTGCCCCCAACAACGCAGCTCCATCAAGGTTGTAAAATCCAAACAGCCATCAGCTGAGGATCTATCAATCAAAACACATTCATTTGTTTGTGGGGGACACCTGGATCAAACCATGACACCAACTGAGGCTGCTTGCCAGTACTGCAAAAACTTAAACTTACATATGTCTGGTTGATTTGGTAGTCTGGAGGATCCCCTGCTTATTTATGCTGTTGGTGACCATTGTCCTTGAGAAACTGCCATCACTATGAGAGGTAGCCAGGAGGGAGGCTTTCCATCACTGTGAGAGCTAGCCAGGAGGGAACTCGTTTCCCTTTCGGTTCCAGCATGGTATTCCAACGTTCTGTGACCACAGCCTGTCGTGTCTTCAGCAAGAGAGTCTTACCTTTTAGCTCTGAAAGGCAATTAAGTGTTTTGATAGTGGCCTACATTATTTTGGGGATGTCATGGGTCTCCTTAGCCAAAAGCTCTCAGTGAGGAGCAACCCAGTTCTGGACCTGTGATGTACCAGCCAGAGTCCATGGTTTTAAGGTTAAGCTTTTTCCACCTTCTGTTTGGACTGTCCTCCTCTCTGTTTATTGGTTGTATATCTTATAGAGTGCTAGCCAGAATGAGAGCTTTTATGAAACTGATCCATGTTGTTTTAATTTTTGTGTAATTCCCTCCCCAGCTACCTTCACTGTCCCGCACAAGCCCCAAAGGGCTCATCAGGCCAGGTGCCATTCCTCTTTCACTACCCAGTTCCACACCTTGTGCACCCAGGAGGGTGTCACCAGCTCTGTGCTATCCCATGCTGCCACCTACCATTTTTGTGCCATAGTGGTCTGACACGAGTGACCCAAAGGACCTCTCAGGTCTGGCACTGTCCCATGCCTACCCAGGCCACCACCAGCATCAAACAGACACCACACAGGGCCACTCACACCAGGTACCATCCATGTGCCACCCCACACTGTCCTGGGCATTACCAAGAGGGACCCACAGGCCTGGGCCTTGTGCCTACATATCAGTTCACTGTACCCCTGAAGGCTTCCCACACCCTGCACCACCCTGTGCATGCCCAGAGGGGCTCCTCACAACCTGTGCCACCCTGTGCAAGCTCTATTGGCTCCCCACCCCATACTGCCCCGTGCTAGCTCTGGCATGCAAGGCCCCATAGGTCCCCCATGCCCCATGCCACCATCACCCTCAGCAGATTGTTCTGGTTTCTTCCAACTCCTCTGATTCCCAACTGCCTCGACAACAGCCAACTCCCCAGACCCAGGGTCTGTTGTTTTCCTTAAATAGATTCTGGACCTCCAATAGCAGTTTCACATAAGGCACAAGTCAAGAGCTGCTGAAACAGCAGTAACATGCATAACCTTTATATTAGTGGATAAAACACCACCCCACTCCAATCTCATTTAAACCAAAAACAGCTCACTGAAGACCCTATAAGGGCAAATACTTGCTTCCTCGTTAATAAAACAAGACTTCTATCCAGAGATGGGTATGCCTCAATTCAAAAAAAATAAAAAGTAAATAAATAATAGTACAAAAAAACTGAGAAATCTCCAACAAGGTTGCCTTGTCGCACAATGGAAGTCTCCAATGAAAACATAGAAGAGACGACAGAAATTGAATACCAAAAGAAAAGCACAATATGTTTATTTAATTAGCTCAATGAGACCTTGGCTAAGTGAACGGCTGAACTGGAAGCAAACCATCAAAAAACCAAGAATCACATAAATGAAATTGAGGGGAATCATCTCTTATAGCATAATGCTTTCATCACTAGGTTTAATCTATTTTAAGAAAAGAAGTGAGACCTCATAAGAGACATAAATGAACAAATAGAGGATCTCAATGACCAGCTGATTAACCTTAATGAAGACAAGATTGAATGCAAGAATGAATTACTAGAAGCATCAAGAAAAATAAACCAAGACTTGAAATGGGAACTTGATAAAGGGATGGATGTGATACAGAAAAATGCAATAGAAAACAAAAATCAAATACAACTTAGAAAATACTTCTAGAATTCTTAACTACAAGATTAGATCAAGTGGAAGACAGAAATTTGGATCTAGAAGACTAAGACAGATAAAATTTTTCTGGAGTTCAAAAACTTTGTTAAGTTTAAAAATTGTGTAAATAGAATATGAGGGAATTGTGGGATAACCTATAAAGATTAAATATGTGGATTATGAGTATGCCAGAAGGTGGAAGAAATCCATTCCAAAGCATGAAAAATATATTCAAGAAAATTATTGAAGAAATCTTTTCCACTCTTTCAAAAGACCCATCTAGACACAAGACGCTCACAGAACACGAGACTGCATCAATGAAGAAGCTCTCCAAAGAAAACCTTAGGTAAAACTCTAAACAATGAAAATAGAGTTTCAGGAAGAAAACTCATAACATACAAAGAGGCAATTTAAAATACAAAGTCAGATTTACCACAGATTTTAAATGCAAACCCTGAAAGCCAGGAAGGCTAGGAATAGAACACTTCAAGGTCTAAGAAACTATGGCTACTAATCCAAAATAATGTACCCAGTGAATGTATCCCTCTCTGGAATGTACTTCCTCTACTGCCCTCCCAGGAGGGAATTTGTTTCTAGTTAACATGATTTCCTGAATCCCCTGAGCCTGCTTTGTCTCTTCAATTTGGAAGAAATCTGCTACACAGCATACAAGATTACTGTGAATTGCTAAACAGGTCAAGTTGACAATGAAACAACCATAACAATAAACAATAATAAATGAAAAAAGAAAAATTTCAAGTTAACAAAATCAGAAATGAGAAGGGAGAAATCACAACAGAAATCAATGAAACTGGAAGAATCACAAGGATATATTTCCAAAACCTCTACTCCACAAAATTGAATGACCTAGAAGAAATGGATAAATTTATATATATACAGCACTTACCAAAATTAAATTCAGAGTAGGTTCATCTCCTAAACAAATCTATTATATACATTGATGTTGAAAATATAATAAAAAAAACCTACCCAAAAGGAAAAGCCCAAGACCTGATGAAATATCAACTGAATTCTACCAATCCTTCATTGTAGAATTGAAACCACTTTTTCTCAAATCTGTTCACATAATTGGAGCACAGGAAATACTCCCCAACTCCTTCTATGAAGCTATCATCACCCTAATACCAAAACCAAACAGGGCTACAACATGAAATGAAATCTATTTACCTATACCCCTGATGAACTTAGATGCAAAAATCCAGAACAAAACAAATCAAATTCAACAACACATGAAAAGAATTTTTCACCTTGACAAGTAAGCTTCATCCCAGGGATGCAGGTATTGTTCAACATATGGAAATTGATCAATGTAAATCACCACATAAATAAACAAAAGAACCACAGGATCAGTTCAATTGACGCAGAGAGAGGTCCATCAACAAAATCACTTTGCGGTCAAAATGCTGAAGAGACTGAGCATGGAGGGTTGATATCTCCGCATAATAAAGTATATATACCAAACACCTAAAGCCCAAATCATACTCAATGGGGAAAGACTGAAATAGTTCCCATTAAGATTGGGAACAAGACAGGGTGCCCACACTTACACTGCTCTTCAAAATAGTGCTTGAAGTTCTAACCCAACCAATAAGATAGATAACAGATATAAAATGGATACAAATCAGGAAGGATGAAGTCATACTAACCTTATTTGCAAATATGATCCTATACATAACAGACCAGAAAAAGCCATAAGTCTCCCAAGGTGCTAAAATTCCTTCATCAACGGTGGATGATAGAAAATTAACACATAAAAATCAGTAGCCTTCATATATATATATATATATATATATATATATATATATATATATATATATATATATATATATATATATATATATATGTAAATGACATATATAGAAAAAGAAATCAGTGAGGCTGTCCCATTTTTCATAACCACAAAAAATTAATTAATTAATTAAACACCTTGTAATAACACTAACGAAGGATGTAAAATACCTATACAATGAAAACATTAAAACACTTGAGACAGACATGCTCCTGGAAGTGTGTTGTAGTCAGCTTTCTAGTTGCTGCGCAGAAAGAACCCAAACAAAAGCGGCTTGTGGAGGAATGGGTTTATTTGGCTTACGGACTCAAGGGGAGACTCCATCCTGGCAGGGAAAATGATGGCATGAGCAGAGGGCTGGACATCACCTCTGCCACAGCACTGCAAACAGTGGCAGGAAGGTGTGCCAAACACTGGCAAGGGGAAGCTGGCTTATAACCCCATAAACCCACCCCAACAACACAGCTCTAGTGAGGTTCTAATTCCCGAATTGCCATCAGCTGAAGATCGATCTATCAGAACACATTCATTTGTTTGTGGGGGACACCTGTATCAAACCATGACAGTCCACCCCTGGCCCCCACAAACTAATAATAATACATGATGTAAACACAATATGTTCAGCTCAACTCTTAATTCTCCGCAGCTTTCAATTGAGCCATAATACCAAAAATAAACCTGTAATGGCACAGAACATTCACAATGCAAAATGTGAGGCACAGCAAAAACAGACTGATCAATACAAGATTTAAAACAAACAGGGCACCATCAATCTCTAACTCCAAGTTCAATGATTCTAACCAATAACACAAGTCTCTTGGAGATTCAATTCTGCCCCTCCAGCTTGGCTACTCTCAGTCCGGGAAAATGTCATCCAGTGCTGGCAGCTCACCTTGGCACCCATCCATAGTCCTGGAATTCTTTGGTCTCCATTGCAACCCACATTTCATCCTCATGGCTCCATCAGGCTCCATGCAGGCAACCTTGCACACCTGCATGAAAATGAATGGACTTGGAACAGATTATACTCAATGAACTCACACATGCACAGAAAGAAAAACTCTGCATATTCTCCCTCATTTTTTAGTTCCTAACCAGGAACAACTTGAGTTATTAGCATATGTGAAATGTAACTCCAGGGAGAGATAATAGGGATGGCAGTGTTGTGGGGAGGGAACTGGATTGTGGGGGGAGAGATATATACAAAATTAAATCTAAAATAAAGTGGTACCACAGAATCCTTACTCCTAGACAGCAGGCTAAATTTTTATAACCCTCCAAAGGAATACTGGGATATTGTCTGATAAGAAGGGCCCTGAAGAGGGTGGGATAAATTCTCACCCTAAAACATTTGGCTGGGGCTTGGAACTCCCAGTGTTAGAAATTGTTTACTACACACATTGAGCTGTTGATTAGAGTGATATATTGGTCCCCCCAAAAAGACAGGCTTCTGTCAAAGCACTGATTACCTGCCCCAGGCAAAAGATAAGACCCTGTTGCTGATGACACCACACGCTGCCTGTACAGAACATGGGAGAGACCAAGGTGGAATCTGAAAGGAAGCCAGCCTCCCAAATCAGTAGCCTGTATAGTGCTGGAAAGCTCTACCTGAGCTTCCAGAGGAAATAAGTCAACAATGTGGGGAGAAAGCAGGGTGTACTGCTATAAGACAGCAAGCAGCATGACAAGATGTACACACCTGTGCAATAGTGGCGCCCAACCTAATTTGGTAACGATGGGCTCATTGAGTGGATATAAGACCCACTTGGAGGCAAGGAACTCTAAGCTGTAACTGGGATCCAAGCCAAAATCCCATAGAGACCAGGAATCTGGACTCCAAGGAGAAGCTTCCACTAACCTTGGGTCTAAGGATCCACCCATCATAATCTTGTCAAACTAACAATGCTTATCCTACTTAACTTATGCTGATTTCTCTGTTGGAGAATCTGCTTTTATTTTTCAGAAAGCATCAAGGATCAAGGACAGCCTAATTCTGCTAACAAGACCAGAAATGATAGCTGGCTCTCTGACAGGAAATGAACCACCCCTCACACTTCAGCTAAGGCCTAGGTGAAACCACCAAGGAACTGGTGAGATGAGCAAGAGTGCTGCTTCCGCAGTGAGCCTGACAACCTGTGCCTGAGTGATTGAGATGGACACAGAGGATACTCAAAATGTACAGAAGCAGAAATCCAGAAGCTGCTAGGAGCTCAACACTATAGTAGACTTCAAAGACACCCACAACAGGGAATATTGTGGAGAAGGGGGTGGAAAGACTCAAAGCCAAGGTGAGTGGGAATTTTCTGATGCACCCCTCCCCAATGACTGACTGCTGTTCACACAACTTATAGCCCACAACCCCATGGTGCATGCAAGTTGTGATGGTTAGGTTTTGTTGTCAACTTGGATCTTTTTAATTATTTTGAGTGGGTCTCTGAGGATGTTTACAGGAAGACAGTCTCTCAGCAAGGGGAAGGATATAAGGAAGCTCAGGAGAGCTAGAAGTAAACGTCCTTTCCTGTGTGGGCAGTGCAGGAAGGAAATTCCAGAGACTCAGGAAGCCATTAAGTCTGGGAGAAGGTTGCAAGACCTCGCCCTAAGGCTATAAAAAGGGGAAGAAATTCTCTCCTTGGCCCCCTGCCTGTTTCCTGTTCTGTGTGTGTGGTGTTATTGATGGGTTTCTCTCTCTGCTTATACCTGTGAAAGGGGAGCAGCCTCTTTTGCATTCTGGAACTCCCCCTGTATCTATAGCTACAAATAAATCCTTTCCTCCCAAAAACTGAGCCTGGTTTGAAGATTCATCCCAGCAGCATGTGGCTGACTACAACACCAGTAATCCCACTAAGAAGGTCCCTCAGTGGAAGGAGTCAGAGAGGAGGGAAATGCAGGGGTACCAACACATGGTTTGTTCATATAAAGTTTCTACTTAATAAAAAACTGAAAAAAAAAAAACTATCAAAGCAGAGTAAAGTCCAGAAGCTACAGATAACTCAACACTAAATTGGACTGCCAATAGGCCTGCTATGGTTCAGGGAACACTAAAGCAGAGGGGATGGAAAGATTGTAAGAGCAACAGAGTGGGTAGGAATATCCTGAGGCATTGTCTCTGCTACCCCACATGGACTGACTAAAGACACAGTGAATGCCATAACCCCACTGAGGAAGATCCCCAGGGCAACAGAAGCAGGTGAAGGGGATAGAAAATAGAAAGTTTAAGCTGTGTGTGTGTGTGTCTGTGTGTGACATATATATCCAGGACTTGAGAATATTCAGTAGAGACCCTCTTTGTCACTTGAAAACATGTTTGTACTAGGTATCTCCCTTACAGGAGATTAGCCATTAAAATGTAGATGAGATCACCAAGCTCAAAGTGCTGTGAGAATAAAACTGAATTGAGCTTGTTTATGCACTGCTGCCTAGTGAAGACCTGACACATAAAAGTGGTCACTTGGTGTTGAAGAGCTGCTGTCTTCTGAGCATATTGTGTATAAAGTCCTAAGCTTCTACTTCATGTGTGATGGACTTAGAGCTTCTAAGTCTAAGTCTGCATTTGAAATGCTTCTTAGGGTGACAACATTTCAGGCAGAATACATCAATCAAAGAAACTGGGGGCTTTCAGTACTGTGACTAGATATGCTTATCTGTTAACATCCTAGGTTTTCAGCACAGCATCTGTACTGAGAGTTGAAAACATGGGCATGTTTTTGAAATTCTGGTGGGTTTTTTTGTTGTTGTTGTTCAGCTTGGACTGTATGAACTACTTTCTTTTCAGTCTCAACAGCACACTGGGGATTTCTTCATGACTGCTGTGTAAAACACTGAAAACCAACTAACCATTCGGTTTGCTGATGCTGTAGATTGAATTCTCAAAATAACTGTAGGGACTCTGCTGGGAATTGCTCATAGCAGCACTTCAAGGAGGGAAAAAGCAGATTTTTGCAGTGGAAGGAATTATACAGGGCAATTCCAACAATAGCTTTGACCAGTCTAGCAATATGATCAGAAGACCACTGAGGCAAGAAATAAGCTCTGTGTACCCACAGCCACTAATTTCATGTGCTCTTCCACTGGAGAGGAGGTGTGTGTTTAAACAACACAGCTCCTCCTGATGGAGGGTACTTCCTGATAGGGATTGTGGCTGAGTAGCTCACACACCAGGCTCATTCACCAGTTGGAGAAATGACATTCCAGTATGGAAAGAGGGATCTGAGATGCACTGATGGCATTTATGACAGACCTACTGGTCTACTTCATTAATCATAAAGACAAGATAATTTTCTGAAAATTTTTTATAATTCATGAAATGTAGTTATTTACATCCTATTTTTGTTGTTGTTGTCTTGGGTCTGTTTATTTTTTTATTCTATCTTATTTTTTATTTTGATTTTAATTGATATTTTTTTATTTTCCAAAACTAGATACATTGTATAGTAAATATTATATTGGTATCCCTGATTCCCTCCTCCCTGTCCCCAATCCACTGGGTATCATCTTTGGTGGGAATGCTGGATGGTTCCATGGGGTGGTAGGTTATGGATAGCACAAGAGGCAGCCAGGATCCCCCATCAATTGTGTGTTGTTACTGAGGGGGCAATGTCACTGAATATTCTCCCCCACCATGACTCTTACACTCTTTCCGCCCCCTCTTGAGATCTTTAAGTGCCTCTGTACTTCTGCTTTAGGTTATGTTGGAAATCATTGGTGTCTGTTATGTTGACTTATCCTGGGTTGACTGATTAGCTGTGCTAATAGATCTCTTGCTATCCTGTCACTCTCTCAAGGGTTTCATTTGGGGCCTACACAATAAGCCTGGGGTGATTGGTCTCTTGCCAGGATGTAAACCTGTAGCTCTTTGGTGGATTTAGAATGACCTCGCTCTCTCACTGCCTTTTGAAAAATACAAACAAATAGGATCTATCTCCATTGGAGTGTGAGGCCAGTATGGGTTAAATTCAACACACATTTCTAATTTGGTGAGATTCTATTGGGATTAACCTCTCTGAAGTTCTCTAGTAATGGGAGTTTCTCCTTGGGGGCCCAAGTTTTTGGTTCCCATAGGATTTTTCCCTGAGTCCTAATTCTAGTTAAGGGCTCCTACACTGAGTGGATTTCTTGGCCAATTTGAAAGCTATTGACTACCCCCTCCCCAAGGTTATGGTGCCCAACCAATCACTTCTTGTCTCACTGATCTCTCTCAGGAGGCAGTGTGTTCAGCATTTTCATGGCAAAAGTCTGCATTTTATATCAGTGATCTCTGCTTTCTCCAAATATTATTGGCCAATTTCCCCTGGCCGCTTATGTAGCACCTTCCAGCACTGCATATGCTAGCATCTGGGGCTTGGTTACCATTCTGGATCTTGCAGAGTCTCTCGGTATTGTGTGATGACCTTCTGTGGTTTCTTCAGCAATAAGATCTTACCTTTGGCCTGGGGTTGGTATTCAAGAGCTTTGACAGAGCCTGTCTTGTTTTATGGACCTTGTGGGTCTCTTTGTTCAATAATTCAGTGTGGAAAGGAACCCATGACTGGGCCAGGGAGTTCCAGGTCTGATCCATTTTTCATTGGTTTAGGCTTCCTCCCATTCCATTCATGGCCAGTCTTAGCAGGTGATACCCCCTTCTTCCTTGAGAGCTTACTGTATGAAAATAAAGATTTTATGATTATGAATCATTATTAGTTCAGCTTATTGTATAAGTAGTCCCACCCTCCCCTCCCCCATTCCTTCAACCCCTTTTACAGTCTCTCACTTCACCTGCCAGGTTTGCTTAGAGTTTAAGCTTAACCTGGTTAGGAACTACATATGAGGGAGAATATGCGGTGTTTGATTTTCTGTTATTATGTGAGTTTGCTAAGTACAATCTGCTCCGAATCTGTCCACTTTCTACTAAATTTCATTATATCATTTTTTTCTTTCCTCTGAATAAAATTCCATCGTGTAAATGTCCCACACGTTTGTTATCCAATCATCCAGGGATGGGCATTTGGGTTGATTCCAATTCTTTGCTATTATGTATTGTGCTGCCATAAACATGGTTGAGCAAATGTCTCTATGATGA